>JAHPZR010010618.1:7500-22500 GCA_019787425.1 Platygyra sinensis | reverse complement strand
GGGTTCAAAAAATGTCATGATCCTGACTAAATGCTTTTGCAGAGTGGTCAAAGGATTTAGGTAGATTGGGTATGTTAGACCCCAAACATGGACATCGTAAGTAAAAAAAAAGGATAAATTAGAGAATTACAAAGCATTTTTCATACATAAATATTAACATAGTATCTCAATTTTGAGACGATTCCTACATTTTTTGAAAGTTTCAGACAAAGCTCATTATGTGACTTTTTCAAAGTTTCATTAGCATCAAAAGTAACACCATGACATTTAACTGTACATGCTTCCTGAATATTTAGCCCATTGATTTTCAGATAAAAATCTTATAAGGTTTGAGTTTTTTTAGAGAAAAAAATAATTAAACTAGTTTTTACAAGAGTAAGTGCCAGTTGATTGGATGCCATGCACTCGGAAACTACAATGAGCTCTCGATCATGATTTAGCTTGAGTTCAAGATCAATCAGGTTCTTGGCTGCACAGTATATATTAGTATCATCTGCGGCAAATAGGTGAAAAGTAAGTAAATGTGAAGCATTAGGGAAGTCATTAATATATAATAAAAATAGCAGGGGTCCAAGAACAGATCTTTAAGAGACGCTGCGAGTGATCTACAAGGCCTCTTTTAGTTTAAGCGTTCTTATTTTTGTTTATCTATTATTTATTTATTTATTTATTTATTTATTTATTTATTTATTCATCTATTTGATAAGTATTCTTGCATAAGAGTCTTGGAATCTTCAGAGGCTTTACCTTTCTTTAAAGCGTAATTTCAAAAGAGTGGCTTTCTCTTTGAGGGCTATTATTATAATCCGAAATATTTTGGTGCCCTCATAAGATTTATAGGGTCTCTTTTAGTTTAAGCTGCTCTTTATTTTGATTGATTGTTTCTTTATATTTTGTTTTGTGTACAACAGTGCCATGTACAGCATCTCTTGGCATGGAAAACCGTCTCTTCAAAGATGCCCAAATCACTGCCTCTTCAGAGTGGGCCTCAAACTACGCTGCAAACCAGGCAAGGTTAAACTTTAAGGCAGGTGGAGGCAAACAAGGGGGATGGTCAGCTCGCTATAATGACGCCAATCAATGGATTCAGGTGGCCCTTGGTAGTTACACCACATTAACAGGTATAGCTACACAAGGAAGAAATGCATACCCACAGTGGGTAACCAAGTACCAGCTTCAATATAGCAACGATGGAGTGAGCTTTCACTATTACAAAGGACCAGGCCAGAGCTCGCCAAAGGTAAAACCGCACCCATCTATAAACGTCTAACCTTTGCAAGCATTTATAGCATCGCTGCAGTCTTGAAAGGATCAAGTTTGTGTTTCTGCTGGTTAATTAAGTTGTTTCTTCATTGATAAGAATGCTGACTGCAGATTTGTTGATGGTAATGTTTAGGTGTTTAATGGAAATAAGGACAGAGACAGCATTGTTTACCACAAGTTAAACCCCCCAATCCAAGCTCGCTACATCAGACTCAGGCCAACAGCGTGGTCCGGTCATATTTCCCTGAGGATGGAACTGTATGGTTGTTTAGGTATGGTTATAATCTGATTACTTGCAACATTTCAAGCTAAGTTAAACAGATTGCATCTGGTTATTAACAACGAGGAAATAAGTCAATGTTTTGTATTTGCTAGTAATAAAAGCTGGTCTTAAGTCCTTTGAGAACATTTTTTTTATCATGCATCATCATGTTATCGGTTTAGCCAGTAAAAAAGAAGGTGGATTTGGGGTCATTATTACTGAAAGTGACTTAGTATCTAAAAAAAGCATAATCCTTATTTGCATTAGCCTGCGTGGCAAGCGTCCGAAGGGGAGGGAAAGGGGAAAGATGACCATTGAAGTGCGAGAAGATCGGACGCAGGAGGATCGCGGTAGGGAACGCCTGCAAGGATACTATTGTTTTCTTCATTCCGCCCTCTAATTAACTATGCAAACCCCACTCAACTGTGGAATGTCTGGCTGTCAAAATTATCTAATCAGAACCACACCACTGGGTTCTCGTATTTCTTGCTTTTGTTGTTTTGCACGAAAAAATGAATTTAAAATTTGAAGACCTTAGCTTCGGACGTTGGGAAAAGCGAGAAGAGGCCGGGCCAAAAAGAAAGCAATTGTAACAATGTTTGTAGAGTTTGTCAGATAAAGCTAAAAGTAACATATGGCAAATGTGTAGCTAAAGCTTGTGGAAATATATTCAAACCGTCGGCGAGAAAAAAGAAATATTCGGAGTGTTCTTTAGCGAATCTCTGAAGAGCTTTGGGATAACAGTAATTGCTTCTTACATCGATTCACTGTCGGCCTGCAGTGCCTGTTCATGTTTCGACTGTATGCGACTCACAAGCCACTAAACTGCTACTGAGTAGTGTTCTTCTTCAGTGATTGTAGAAATTGCTTATCTGTGGCACTTTCCGCACAGACAACAATTTGCCCACTTTGATGTCTTCCAAACAAACTAGCTTCTGAGCCAAATATCAGGAAGTCAAATTCATGACCTCGACTTCCATAATCTGGTCGATAATAATTCTGAAAAGAGGAGTTAGCACTAACATCGGCTAACATATGATGAATTAGTTCGAAACGATCTCTTGATTTATTAGGCTCGATTTCCGCCGCTCTATCCGCCTTGTTGAATAAATAAATGCGAGAAGACCTTAATGGGTTTGAATAACAGGTCGCTGACCAATCAGAAGGATGGATTAGGTAATTCATTAAACCTGACCAATCAGGATTTTTACGTTCGTCTGGTGGACGAAAAAAACAAACAAAACAATAGCATCCTTGCAGGCCGTACTTTCTCGGCTCCCGCGCTTATTTTGACTTTCCTCCCTCCCTTTCTACGGCCTGTCACGCAGGCTATATTTGCATGCAAGTAAAGTGCATGGCAAAATTTGAAAAAGAAGAAGGGTATGCAAGTTAGAGGCATTGGTTAATTCTTGCATAAGAGTCTTGTAAAAACGTAATCCTCCTAAGTAAAATAAAAGCAATGGCTCTTGCTCTTTTAGATATCGAAAATGCTCTATATGAAATGGCTGCTGCAGTCTCAAGTGTGTTAATACTGCTCCTTTAGATTGCTCTCTTCAAAGCAAACGCTATTTCATATTGAAAAAAGCCCTTCATACATTCCTATTTTCGGCAGGAGAACTTTGTGCAGAACTTCACAGACTTTTCATTAAACATAGCTCAGTGCCTTGCTCTATTTTTTGTCGCTGTATGTTAAAATATCAGTATGGTCTACTCCCTGATAACAGGAAGTCGTTCGGTTGGCTTGATCAAAGGATATCATTGCATTTAACCTCGCCACTTTTAAAAACATTGTCAAGGCCATGCGTTTCTTTCAGTTTCAACTCAGTGTCATCTTAGCCTTTCAACTCCTCACGAATCTCATCAGTGAGCTATCATCACAGAGAGTTTAAATTCTGAAGTTCTGTTACCAAAGATTGGGATTGTGCAAAAATACATAACTTGCAAATTTGAAATTGAAGGAATACATACAAGGTAAATTTAATGTAGACAAAGTTGTGTCTCGATCATCAGGTTATTTTGTATTGTGTTTTCAGTTGTATACTGTTCAGTTTTAAGTGTTGGCCGCCTTGTCAAAACATTACCGGACAATTGCGTGAAGTCGCAGATGAAATTCAACACTACTTGCTCATTCTCATGCCCAAAGGGATACCAGCTACAAGGTCCTTCTCATAAGCAGTGTGAGGCAAATGGTGAGTGGACGGACAGTGCTAAATCCGTTTCATGCCAAGGTGAGCTGGAGATCAGAGGTGTTACGGTAAAAGACTAGTTCTTTTCATTTTTTTTGAAAACGCAATTCCAGTTTAAGAATGACAGCTTTTAACGCGGCAACGGCTTCTTTTTAGATATCAACGAATGCACGATGTCAAATGGTGGCTGCAGTCACAATTGTGTAAATACCGCAGGAAGCTACAAATGTGAATGTCCAGACCCGGAACTAAGCTTAGCATCGGATAACAAGACATGTCACGGTAAATGTCGATTGAAAAATCATAGTAATACCATGAAAACGAATATACCTTTGTGTGTACAATAACTACCTTTTCAGGTTACTTTGTTATTGCACAATTTTACGTTATTCTACCTGTGCACAGGCTCCCATCATTTTCAAGTACTATAGTCAATAATTCGTATCTCGTTTAGTGAGCACTTAATGACTGGCCCTAAGGGAAGTGAGTTTTGTTTCCCCGAGACCCTCAATGTTTCCCGAGGGGAAGCCGCGGGGTTAGTCATTAAGTGCACTCGAAAAAAACTGCGAAGAAATCGTTTGCTTTACTCCGCATAGTTCACAAATTTGCCGCGGTTTCAAGGAGCCTGACCTGATCACGTGCGAATCCAAAGTTCATGTCGTCTTTTCCAAGGGAGTTAGTGAATTTGTCTGCCCTAGGAAGTTAGTGAGTTTTGACCCACGACACGTGATGCCTTTTCCTCCAGTCAAAAAACGTACTACTTGGGTTGAGAGGTACAACAATTTCCTTTATATCATTTCAGCTCCTGGTGTTGAGGTTCAGTGCAACAGAGACAACATGACAATCATCATTCCCAAGTCTTTGCTCCGTGGTATTGACCGTGAGCACCTTCGACTCCTGCACACCACATGCAAAGCTAAAGAAACAAGCGTTGACTTCTCTTTAATAACACCGCTGACAGGCTGTAACACAACACGCAGACAAACAGCTTCAGCTATTGTTTACTCCAACACAGTCTTGGAAATCCCTGTGGCTGCTAAGGATGTCGTGACACGCGTGCGTGAAATAGAAATATAATTCAGCTGTTTTTATTCCAAGTATGGCGTGGTATCATCAGTTGGTTGGAAGCCGAGCAACAGGAAACTTGTGTTTAGTGATGAAGGCAAAGGAAACTTTACACTTTCTCTCAACATGTATCCTGACAAACGATTCGTGAGTTCTTACACGAAGGATGATTTCCCTGTTGCTGTTGTGCTGCGTAAACGGCTGTTCTTCGAAGCATTGGTGACATCAGGTGACAAGCAGCTGTCAATTACAGCGGATCGATGCTATGCCACGCCCACTCAGGACCAGAAGAATTCCTTGAAGTACGAATTTATAACGAAAGGGTATGAGCAGCATCATTTCTTCTTTCTCGGCATCTGTCTGTTACTTAAAATGGGTTTTAACATAAGGAGGTGGTGCTGGGTAGCGACTAATTTAAGATTTTGCATTTATTAGATGCCCAAATGACAATACTGCGAAGTACCATGCTGCGCCTTCAGTTAGTGCACAGCGGTTTAGCCTGGAAGCCTTCAAGTTCATTGCTGACCATCCATTTGTGTTCGTTCACTGCCACGTGATTGTATACAACGGCACCGACCCAAGCTCCAAGTGCTCAAAGAAATGTTCATCAAATGGCCGAGGAAGACGTGAAGTGAGCGATGACATGCCTGATGTGTAGTCTTTGTCCCAAGGCCCACTCCATCGATATCTGGTGCGACAGAGACGGGAGGAAAAAAATGCAAATGCTCTGAACAGAAGTGGTATGTGAGCGAAACTTGGAATTCTAAAACTTTAAGATAAGAACATAAATAGTCTAAAATTTTCAAAGCATTGTAAGTCACAAACATTTCTTTGCTTTGTTCTGTTAGCTAGATCTTTCCTCACTATCCGATTTAACTTCTCAATTTGATTCATAGTAAAAGCCAGAATAAAAACTTTCGCTCAGAATCACCAATTTAATTTCATTTTCTTGTTCACTCTCCTGCTATTTAGGTTGCAGTCCTATCTAGCCGATGGCTCTGTTTGTGATGTGAGTTGCTTGCTTGGCGGGGACAGCGATGATGATCTTCAAGAAGTCACGTGACAAGCCCGCTGGCTATAGAATGCTCGTCAGTGGTGAAAATGAGTGAAACGTGCTCCTTGACTTCAACACTACTGGACTTGACATAATTTAAGGCTACACGAGCTTGAAATATGCATTACTTATGAGCACTGCACTGGTTAATACTCCCTGCGAGTAAACCTTTATTAGAACAAAGGTCATTATATTTTACCTGCTTGAGCCTTTTCAGAAAGAAGACCTTTAGCTTATCCTTGCATACGGCTGGCGTGCGGGAAATTTGAATTGACCAATCAGGATTCAGCAGCTGGGAAAAAATTTACTGTCCTCACATCAATGTAAGTTGACAGGAAAGGCACTGAAATCAAGCAACTTTTCTCATAGGAGATTGCATTAAATATTCACTAAAGGGGATTTATAATTCCAAAAACCATTTGACAGTGCAAAAAGTGAAAAATATGAAACATCTAGTGTCTCCAAGCTTCTAATTTGGCGCCAAATAGTAGTTCGTCGAGCACGGCCATGTAGGATAATAGTTGTCTTAATTTGAACAAAATGTGCTGTTCGTCGTCAAATTAAACCCGAAATTCTCTAGTTAATTATTAAAAGAGGCCAAAGCAACTTAACCATTGTCTTTATTTTAGCTAGCGGCAAAGAAAAAGGCTATTTTCGTGTCGTTTCGATAGGACACCTAATTTTTGACAGCCGCATGTACTGCGGGCTCAGCCGCCGTGTGCAAGGACAAGGCAACCCTAAAATTTCTTGTAAAGCATTATAATATTTCGAGGTAAATGCAGATTTAACAAGAAGCAGTTTGATTATACTTAAACGATCTGGTTTGATTATTTTCTTTAAAGAAATATCTGAAAGCTAAATGTCTCCGTTTTTATTTTATTAAGACCGTCTCTGAGAAGTTCAGCGAAAATGTATTCAATTTATTTCTTTTGACTTAATATCAGTGGTTGCATATCTCAAGTTCAAGTTTATCCTTAATGCGTTGATTCTGAGTGGCCTTTAAAATTAAACGTTTTCTGTCTTCCCACTTAAACCTTTAGATTTTCGAGTTTACTCATAATCCACTCTTTACCGGATTGTCGAAAAATATGATTGGCTTAGTTAAGGGCGCTCTGCTTTTTGAACGTATTTTGGAAAGGAATATCATAAGTAGCTATTAATACCCGAAGGGAAACAGAAATTGAGAGAAATTTTAAACGAACCAATATCGTGTTGTTAAAGTGTTCACCATTACAAAGACGCTTTATTTTTGTTTTACAACACTCAGTTCTAAAAAGGTTGCTGCCATCCTTGGCTTGTAACTAAAATTTAGAACACAAAGGTACTCGATTGGTTCGTCTTGTAGGATTCTGAAAGAGACCAAAATCTAATTACCTTAGCATTTGTGTCTGAGTTGCATCAGACATCCTCAACGGAAAGATCAATGGAAAGTTGTGGTTTGAACTGCTGCCGTGCAAGAGGTATCATGCATTTGTCACAGCAGTCTTTGAGTAACACCGTAATGACTTCCCTGGGCATAGAGTTAGCAATATTTGTTTACATGTAGCCAGAAGTAAATTTAAGATCAAGTCTGTATTATAAATGGTTTTCGGCTCTGTTGTTGTATTCTTCGGCCCGTGTGGCAAACAATAATTTTGTAGCGGGAGAACACTCTAGCTAACATTGATTAAGAACAGGATTGTTTCCAATTCTAGATGGGAACAAATCAAGCAGGCGAAAATTTCATGCCAGCGACGGATGCGATAATAAGTTGTTTTATCTTTTTTTCGGCTCGTGAGCGGGCGAAATTCAACAAATCCTGCAATCTGATTGGTTCCTGGAGCGGGCGGAATTCTCTCATACGGACCGCTACAGCGGGCGGAATCCATCGAGTTGATCTATTTTCGTGAATGAATTAGCGGTTATCGTCAATCTTTCGCCCTTTTTACACTTCAAAAGACGATGAATAACGCAAGTTTACCTCTATTCACCTTTAGATGGCAAGGAAAGTTACTGTAAGTAAATTCAATTGAAGTTTTTGAAGTTGTGAGAGTTTGTTTGGTTGTTTGTTGCTCGGCGCTGTAATGGCGCGTAATCCTGTGTGTCTCTCTGTACAGTTTTAAGTGAAAACTGAGTCAATTTCAGTCGAGTTTCCCTCTCTAATCGTTGCTGTACTTCAGAGAATTGCTGTGGAGTACACTTAACGAATTTTCTCGTTATCTGCTACTCAATTTACGGTAGAAAAGTCTAATTCAGTCGAGTGATTCGCAGTGATCGACAAAAACTGTTTTTGAAGTACAACTTCAAACTTTGAACAAAAATTCACACCTGGAAAACAATTTTGGAGACCTAACTAGGGAACTAAATGCACTAACATAAAGTAGTTCGAAATAATTCTGTTCTTTAATACATCTTTCTTCGTATAGTATCTGATTTACTCGTTCTTTCGCTCGTTAGATTTTTTGCGAATGGTTTGTAGACGGCGCATAAGCCGATTCAATGGCAAAGTTGCGTAAACAAACGCACTTGTAAGCCAGTTTACGGCAAGAAAAAAAAGATAAAAATGTTATTGGCCGGCTTAGGGTCGGTCCGTATAGGGAAAAACTGTGACCTCGGGCTTGAAAATGCTGCCCTCGGCCTGCGGCCTCGGGCAGCATTTTCAAGACCTCGGTCACAGTTTTTCCCTATACGGACCTCCCAGCCGGCCAATAACATATATAACTGTAATGGTTAAGTGTGGTGTTGGTAGCTTGGTGCTTTTTAGAATAAGATCAATAAAACATGTAATTGTATTTGATGCAATGGAAAAGTGTTTGAGCAGTGACCCATTGCGCATGCGTGCTTTCTGCAGTGAGTTATATTGCACCATTTTTATTAATTCCGCTTTTATTAGAATTAAATAGAATATATCGGAACCTTGGGATCGCAACCAGTTGCATACAGTATTGTTTAAGCCAGCAGTTCTCTATCAGATGTATAGGTCTAAATTGGTATCACTATGAGCTACTATGCGATTACGGTGTTTTTCTGATGTCATAAGCTGTACGGTTGTGGGTAGCTTGCGGGTATGTTAGGGTACGTGTTTTGATGGGCCTTCGTGGCGTGGAACGAGGGGCAAAACTGCCAGTAGAAAGTGCCGGTTTCTTTATCGCCTTGGCATGAGTCGTGTTGTAGTGTCATTCGAGGGGCAAACTAGCAAACAAACGGTAAGCTACCTTTGTGGAAGGTAATGACAAAGAGTGGTGGAGAGGCTGAGGGTTTCAGTTTATGACATGGTTAACCAAGGAAAAAATTGAGGATCACAGATCACAGATGTAAAGAATTTCATTTTCTCCGAATCACAAAAATAAGAAAGTAGGATACTTTGTTTAATAATCTGTTCTTACACTGGAAAGAGTGTTTGAAGAAAGAAAAATTGGGCAATGCTAAGTGAAGGCTTTCAATCTCAAATCGTGTGTCTAAGTCACTCCCGATAGACAATTCTGACCATTTAGAGGAGCCACGTCTCAAAAACATGCAAAATTGAGTGGCGAAATCACGCACGAATATCGGTCAACTGATTCAAGTTCTTCACCGGTCAAGCAAAACCTTCAGGTCACGAATAACGAAGAATAATTTCCTAAATTCACGTTTCACGGAAAATAAAATCAGCTAAACACGCATCACGAGAATACGTCTGTGCGACCCTCTATAAGCATTTAAAAGCAGACTCAAGGTATCGCACTCGTTTTTCATCAATTTTGAAAAGTGACTCCTCTATTTTGCTTATAAAGAGGGACTATACTCTGTTACAAGATGTCAATAGGCCTTTTGCAACAGTTGGTCACGTGACGTGCTTTTCAAGAACACACTGATTAATCAATGGTAATGCATAATGTTATCAGAAATGGAAAGAACAGTTCCCAATAAGCTTACATGCAAATTTTCAGGTTTATATCTTTTAAGGGGGAATTTTTATGGACGTTAAAAATTAGAAGGATTTGTATGAGAAGAAGTCGCTTTGCCCTCCAGTCACGCTCCAGTGGTTTTCCATACAAATCCTTGTAATTTTGCAAGTTTTCAAGCTGCCATAAAATCTTTGCCTTTCGGTGTAAGGGCCTAGAAATTTCCATTTTTCCTAATATCTTACCCCTCTTTCTATCTCCAATGGTTATATGCCAGCAGCTTCTTTTGGTAGTGATTAATAACAGAAAAGGTTTCTGGAGGGCAAAGCTTCCTCGCTTCCATACAAAACCTTCTAATTTTTGCAATATTCAAATCGTCATTAAATCTCAACCTTATACGGCATTGGTCTGAAAATTGGTGTCCTGGTTATTTAAAACATGTTCTTTCCAGCTCTGAAATTCATTTTGCTGTAGCTAAAAGTTTAGAAATTATCGCTCACGTGACCAACTGTTGCAAAAGGCCTATTATGTAGATTTTATTACTACGAACACGAGACAGTGAAACAATGTCCTCCAAAGAGCTTTATTTAGTTACCAGTTACATTTATGGTAAAAAAAAAAGTGGGAACGCAGAGGACATACAGGAGCTGGCAGACGTCTTATAACTTTATGAGCGGCATGTGGCCGAGTTTTCATCGCATAAGGCTGCTTTCAAGTTATCCATGTTTCAAAATATGCAAGATCACAAAGTTTATCCAGCTACATTACCCAGTTATTTTAAATAGTCTCCTCTGTACTGTAGTTCTTTTGAAAAGGAGATTTCTTGTTACAGTTGAGAATTTTTTTTCAATTTGAAAATCTTTTTAATTATTTTATAGTGCACATGTAAAGTCATTGTTCACTCAGTCAACAATCAGCAGTATTTAGAGGAAAAAAGGGCTGAGGGGTAGACCCGAACTAGACCTGTCTTGTACTCAACTTTGAGGAGACACATTTGTCATTGACATGGTTGAGTTTCCTCAGCAGAGACTTGTAATTTGTCCTTTTTTAGAGAGAGATTGAAAATAAATCTCTCTGGATTGGTCCTGCTAAGGCACGCTCAGTCAGAGTTGGATGTTTTTCTGATCTGTCGGGTAGGCCATAACCCCCATAAAGTGCAATCAGATAAAAAGAAAATGAAGATATAGCATTTCTTTTATCGGATTTTGCTAGATACATAACAAACTAAAGCAAGTAAAGTGAATCCCAATTTATATCAAATTTGTTTATTTTTTATAGGTTCCTGTTCCTCTACATTCTATCATCACATGAAATATTACTAACACTATTTGCTGCCTGCTCCATTGAAAGTTACAGTAAATAGCGACAAAAATCTACACTGTCAATCACTCAATTCAAAGTTTACAGAAGTCAATTCAGCTTAAAGTGCTTATGAAATGGTGCATAAGTAAACTTTACCTCACGCATTAAAGTTCAATTAAATGTTCATTTCAGAGACTTAGTAAATAAATTAAATATTGTTTAAATGCCGCAAATGTACACCTTTAAGTTAGCTTAAAAACCAAGTAATTGAGTTATTCCATCCTGTGTAATGCGCGCTGAATGTTTAAATAGCAAATACAATTACGCATTAAAGGTTGCTCATTACGCAAGGTTTCACGAGGGGGGACAACTTTTTCACAAAAAATCCATCTATTGCAAGAATAATGCACTGTTTCTAAGTAAGTGCGCGGCTCAAATCATCAAGTTTCAATTCTCAAAAAATAAAATCCTCGCAATCAAAGCGAATCTTTTTGTTCTACCTTCCACAATAAAAACATTAATTGCTGTCCTTGAAAAGCTCGGAAACATAAACATTTGAAAGGTGAATAATTGGACGTAACACCTCTCATGAATTATGAATTTGTAACAGGAGGACCATGCAGATTAAACTGTCAACCAAAATATTGCGATCAGAGCTGCCCCCAAGGTGGCTGCACAATCACGTGTCCCAGTGACAACAAAGTGTGTCCGGCAGCAGATGTGTGGCCCAGGAAAACAGTGCACTAAAGAAATCATGCCACTTCCTACAACTTCTGCCACCACAACTGTAACAACTGCCCCACCATTTGTCCCTGATGAATGTGAGAGCCTGGAGGATGGCGTTTGTTACCAGTTTTGTCCAGGAGGAAGCTGCGTCTTGGAATGCTTCAACTCAACATATTATATAATTCATGTGCTCAATTTTGCAGTGGTGAGGATCTTATTTCATTCGATTTGCAAATTTCGCTGAGTTTGTTTCACAGAAAGTGATCAGTTTGCATTGATTTGGCAATTTTTATTGAAAAACAATGACCCAATATGGTGATATACAGTGATCCAATGCAGTTAAGGACAGCTGCTCCCTACATGTTAAAACGATAGCTTGGTGAAACCAACACAGCCCTGTTGTCAATCGTATTTCATTTTTTTTTGCAGGTGGAAATAGCAGCATGACATGTTCTGGCCCCAAATATTGTTTGTGCTCCTGTTCAGGTGGCAACTGCTCTACAATGTTTTGTGAAGCAGATACCTCCAAATTTGATTGTGCTGCTGGCGAATGTGAAACGGAATGTTATGCGAACAGCTGCGAGCAAAATTGTACAGGTGGAAGCTTCACTGTGTAGTGTTACTCTGACAGCTGCTATCAGGAATGTTTTAGTGAAACCCGCGAAATCAACTGCTTCTCACACAGCTGAGAGCAACAATAGGGAGCTTTAGATTCGAGTACGGGAACGAGTACGAGTACGAGTTTTGACCGCGCGAGATCTGGCACCAGTATCTCGTACTCGTACTCGTGCTGACGAATATTGTAACTTTAGATTGTAAACAGATGTGTCGATCCGAGTGCGAGGGTTTTACTGCAACAATCTCGCCATGTTTAGCAAAAAAGCTATCCTAGAAGCATCCGTTTACCTCCTTGGAGATGAAGAGATTGACGAAGAAGATTTCCTGGCGATTTATGAAATCGCAACGAAGAGAAGACAACATCCTTACAAGCAGTATGAAAAGATCGAGGATGTTTTTGACGCAATTTCTCCTGAAGAGTTTGAAACAGAGTTCAGGTTTGGCATCACAGAATTGCCACTCCTTCTTCGGGCATTAGCAATTCCAGAAATGTTTACCTGCGCCAATGGCACGGTATGTTCAGGAACGGAAGGACTGTTGATTTTATTGAAACGTTTTTCTTACCCATGTCGTCTCTCGGATATGATTCCTCGCTTTGGTCGTTCAGTGCCCGAGCTGAGCTTAATCTTAAACGAGGTGATCAGCTTTATTTACACAAACCATGGATACTTGCTCAGAGATCTCGATCAACCCTGGCTGAGTAGCCGACATCTGGAAGACTTTGCTCTTGCTGTCCATGGAAAGGGAGCAGCTCTTGAGAATTGCTGGGGGTTTGTAGATGGGACAGTTCGCCCAATTTGTCGCCCAGGAGAGAACCAGCGTGTGATGTACAATGGGCACAAAAGGGTACACGCCCTAAAGTTTCAATCAGCTGTTGCGCCAAATGGTTTAATAGCCAATTTGTATGGACCAGTTGGTAAGCTAATGTGATTATTTGCATCGTTCTTCGGTAATGCCTCCTCTTGTTTAAGCCCCCAAATTTGCAACTGAATTGAAGTGTCACTACCCTAAAACCTCGAATTAGCACCCCCCCTTGAATAAGTGCCCCCTACGAATAAGCGCCCCTACTATCCACTAAAATTTAAAATAAGCCCCCCCCCCCTCGAAAAAGCGCTCTCTCTCCTCCCCTTATTTTGTGGATGAGTTCTGAAACAACAAAGAATGCATAGTTTTCGTCATGTAGTATTAGATTTGTACACTGCACTAATGGTGATTTAAACTTTGGTATCAGCTTTTTATGTCGATAAACAGCTAATGTTTTGTTTATGTGCAGATGATGTATTAAAAAAAAAATGGTCATGTCAGGCCACCATTTGGAAAAATTAACTAAACGCCCCCTCTCAGTTAAGTAACCCCCCCCCCCCTCGAATAAGTGCCCCATCTTCTCGTAAATTTGAATTAAGCTTCCCTGGGTGTGAATTTATTTGATGAGTTAGGTATCTACACCTGCAGGAGTGGGCTGAAAAAATCAAATCTAAACATTTTTGGTAGTCAACCCCTTGGTAAGAGCTTCATTAAAATTAATGTAGCCTACCCTTAAATCCTTACACATAAATCTATAACCCAGCCCCTACTAAATCAAAAGGGCTATTAGCCAATAAAATTAACTTGGAAAATGATATCACAGTCTGTAATTCAACACTTACCTGCAGGTACAAGATTGTTATAACAGTAGCTACCATGTAAACGATAAATCCAAGTATGTTTACTCCATGAATTTTCCTTTCAGAGGGTAAAAGGCACAATTCTGGTATGTTAAGAATGTCTGGCTTCCTTCATAACCTTCAGCAGCATTCATTTGACACCAGTGGACAACCACTGTGTATATATGGGGACCTAGCCTATCCACTGAGAATTCATCTTCAGGGACCATACAAGGGTGGTCAATTGACGGTTGACCAAGAAGAATTTAACTCTTCTATGAGTAAAGTCAGGGAAGCTGTGGAGTGGGTGTTCAGCGACATAGTAACATACTTCGCTTTCCTAGATTTTAAGAAGAACTTAAAAATTGGACTAAGTCCAGTAGGTGTAATGTATTCAGTGTGTGCTCTGCTTAGGAATGCACGTACCTGCTTATATGGATCAACAACAAGCACCTATTTTGATGTTCAACCTCCTACATTAGATGATTATTTTCAGGTTTAAAGCTTTTGATTTGCTACATCATAGTTAGCACTAACTATGGCTATATTTAAGTAATGCAATTTGGCAAAGTGACGAGGAGATAAAAAAAAATTCAAGTTCACCTGAAGAGAATTGAACCAAAATCATTTAATTTTATTTTCTGCATGTAAATTTCTACTGTATAGTTAGGATGATGATGATGAGATGTGGATGATCTATGGCCATCATTTTTTCCATACTGGAGAATTTTCAAATCTAAACAAATTTACTTGAGAAAATTAAAATTGAAAATATGTATGATTTTTAATTTCAAAACAGCTGAACTTATTTTGTAATAATAATGCAGTACATTTTCATGATACAACTACATATATATTAATTTTGTGAAAAGATGTAAAAAATGTATTCAAATATTTTAAAGTACAAACTTCCTTAATTTTCATTTCATAAATAAAGTGGTATTAAATATGACAATAATTAATGAGAAGCTAATAAAATGTTTCAATGTTCAAGATTTTATCATAATGCAAACACTTT
>JAHPZR010010618.1:0-2500 GCA_019787425.1 Platygyra sinensis | reverse complement strand
AATGATCTGTAATCAATGTTTTGTGCAACAGTGGTAAGCTTTAATTAATTCCCGTTTCAATTTACTAGCTAGTTATACTTGTCTATGATGTTTCTTGGCGAAATTTTCCGCTGTAGTAATCAGCGACAAGTACAAACGAAAAATATGGTCATTATTCAACTCAGTATCTGTTTTACCTAGCTACAGACAGGCGCTTTCAAGCTTGGAGGATTCTCCATAAATAAATGTATGACATGGAATCCGCCATATTCCGAAGAATTTTATCAAGGTAAGGGCTTCTTGCGGCTTCTTTCGCGGGTCACTTACACTTGGATCCTGCAAGACGCAAGAACTCCTTTGCGGTTAGCATTTAAAACCGCAAGGACTTCTTTACGGCAGGATATTGGAATAAGAACTTATTTGGGTCAACATCTTTAATAGCACGCAGAGATCCCGGGGGAGGGCACTTGACCCATATTTGGGTATAGGGGTGCCGCCAGGGGTTTGAAATCCTGACCCTGTTTAGGACAAAAATACGCTAAAAACCCTAGCCAGTGTAGGACAACAGCCTCCATCAAGACCCTGTTTAGGACAAATGACAAAATGCACACTCTCTGGTTTTAGAGCTGCATGTTAATTAGTCTCTTGTTTAGTTCGTGTTCACTGCGCTTACCTTCGGCTGCATGTATGGGTTTAGTCTCTTGTCTGGCTCGTGTTCACTGAGTTTATCTAAGTTCGGCTGCATGTTTTCTTTGTTTACTAGTTCATGTTCACTGTGTTTATCTTCGGCTGCATGTATGGATTTCAGCATTTAAGGATCGAGTATTAATTAAGGTATTTGTAAACCGCTTACGGAATCGCGCACAATGCGCCATCTCCTTCATATATTTACATGTAATCGGACCCAAAACTTAATATTCGCTTACACATATACATTTTTAGATTTATTAGTTTTACAATGCCACATGTAGGTTTTCAGTTAGCGAAAATTACAAAAATGGCGCACTTTTGGATAATAATGCCGGCCCGAGTACCTATCACTGCGGTGAAATTAACTGTCAGACAAGCTGCTTTCATTTCGGCTGTGCTGTTTAACGGTCGATCATCTTATGATAATACTTTTGAGAACCGAAGTGCTGTCCCGCCTAAATATTGAACAAGCATGTTCTCGCGATGAAAGCAGACATGAGCTGGTAGCCTGATAAGCTGTAACGACACTGAACAGGACAGGACACTGCGGTACATTATTGGTTGTGGAACTACCAGCAAGTGGGGTTGTATATCAAAACTAGGAGAGAAGACAATCGGCGAACATGCTACAGTTCGTCAATCTATACAGGTAAAAGAAATAGATTAATTTTGCTTTGCTAAGTGTTAATTAACAATTGGTTCATGCTTTAGCGTGCACTATCGAGTTATGGAGCACGCGGGAAGTTTGGAGAGCACGAAAGAAGCGTAAGAGTTGCCCGAGGCGATAGCCTATGGCAACTCTAGCTTCTTGAGTGCTCTCCAAACTTCCCAAGTGCTCCATAACTCGATACTGCACAGCTAAAAGCATGAACCAATTGTTTTATAACATAGCCGGTGGAGTTGTGCATAAAATCCTGAAAATCGACCCGAAAAAATACAACAATATCAGAAGTGATTGTTCGCGGTAAGCGAAATATTAAGCAAAATAGGAATTGGTTTTATTTCAATTTTTCTGTTGAAAGTTTGAGGTTTATATTTAACAATTTTAAAACGGTAAAACTTAAGCTTACCTTTAAAGGTTGAAACAGACCAGTTTGTAAAAAACATAGGCACGCAAGGCGTGTAAGAGTTATTTTTTTAATTAAAAGGTTATGAAAATGAGAGTATTTCAGTGACTCTTTCCAGTGATAATTTAGTTAATTTGACAAGTTTTTTGGCTGCAATGTACAGCAAGAAAGAAACTGAGAATCTGATGTACATACGATCTTATATCGCTAAGATAAGTTGTCATTTTAAGTTGTCCCAAGAGGGTATGGGTAAAATATAGGCACGCTAAGCGTGTGGGAGTTGTTTGTTGGAATAAATGGGCTGGTGGAAGGGGGGGGGGGGAGTAGAATGGGTGACTGTTTTTCTGTAGGTTTTTGAGTTGTTGCGCAAAAAAGGGCTGTGAATTTTTTTTTTTTTGTAGAGGGGCAAGCCATATATGTGTATTGTGTGCTTCCATAATGAAACATGGAGTCTTGACAGATGATGATTTAATACCTATATTATTTTTGTGGATGGAATAACAGAAATATAATACATGTAGGTCAAAACTGTTGTAAGTAAGGTATGGGTTAGAGACGACAATAAAGATCGTAGATCTTATAACTGCGCTTTTAAAAATTAGCTGTTTTCCCAGCACTACAGTCACAACGCAATGCACATTCCAGAGTCCCCCTCGATGATTCATTTATTACTGTAGACACCATATCACTTGATCAACACAAACTATATTATTGCATCATCGTTCATCTCTATGATGACGTCATGGTTAATAATCACTCGAACA
>JAHPZR010010617.1:70000-77586 GCA_019787425.1 Platygyra sinensis | reverse complement strand
CAGTGGCCTCAATCTAAAGTTAATATTCTCGTTCTTTTTGCTATTTTCCTTATCAAAGCTACTGAAACATAACAAACAAGGGCCAAAATTTGCTGTTCAACAGTCACCTCTGATATCAAGGCTTTTAGTCTCAAATTAAAACTACTCAAACATCGCCATTTTTTGACGTCTGTTCGGCTTTGATTTCAATTTTCTTCAGTTTCCTTCGGTAAAATTTTCTGATATTCTCAAACCGGGTAGAGTCTGGCAAGAAGAAACTTTTAAAATCGAAAAAAGTAGGGGTTGTCAAGGTAGTTTTTTCGTTTTTAGCATTTTTGTGTTTTTTTGGCTGAGCGAAAACCTTGTCTTACAAATTTTTCTGATAAATTGAAAGCAAGGAAAGCTAATAAGGAATAACTTCTCTGCCAAATCTTAAGGAATTTCACCGAAGGAAATTCGAGAAATCTGATAAGGATTTTTCTATTTTTCACCTCAATGGCAGTTACGCCATCAGAATAGGAACTCGCCAAGATCGCTATGTGAGCATGCGCGAATTTTCGAACCACGCGGTTTTGTCGATGAGCGACTCGACAATGGCGGTCTCATCAAAATACACACAAGACCTTTCCGTCCAAATCATTTTCTTTACGTTTTCTTTTAAATGGTTTCTCTGTTTCTACTTCTGGGCTGTAATTTGAGCTATATTGTTGACTTGTTCGCTGCTTTGCATGAGCTTGCGTCAGCTAGCGCGCGCACATTACTAAAGCTCGCATCATCGGTGCGCGCGCTCTTAAAACCCTATTGAGCCACCTTAATTGTTTGAATTACTCTAGTCTTCTTAAATGACTATCAAACAGTGACCGTATTAATCAAGTCATAGTTTTCTACTGATGATACCGAAGTAAAAATTTGCTTTTTGGTATTTGCAGTGTAACTATAATCTTGCAACTCTGTAGCATCCCATGTGCATTGAGTCTGAGGACATCTGTGTTGACATTTTGAAACCATTATCATTTAGTTGTAAAAGATGCATTAAAAGTGGCTCAGGGATAGCACTTATTATTGCTTTATATATATTTATTAGTTACCGTAATTATTATAAATTAACTAATTAATTTGCATATTTGGCGACTAACATTTTTTACTGGCGACCAAAAATAAACATTCAGTGGCCAAATGACCACTAAGGAAAAAAGTTAACTGGGAGGGTTGTCCGATCCGAATGAAAACCAGCACTTGGTCAGCGGTCAACTTCAAAAAAACATGCGACCTTGATGAGTTCTAAACCTGAGCCCGCAGTATGGTCATGTGATACAGGTCAGCGGATTTCTTGGTATGACAGCTGTCAATTAAACATAATATGCATGTCTAATATCAAAGAATATGCTGTAATCCAAGACTACATGAATTGGTATGAGCTGGATGGCCACCATGCTGTGTGTCATTGTCGTTGCTAGGCGCACGCGCCCGTTATCCATGCCGCTAGCCATTTTGACCATAAGAAAAGAGTTGCATGGGTTCCCATTTCTATGCATACATGGAGTTCCTTTTTCTATAATTATAGGGCTCTGCTTAGCATTCGGCCTCCGGAGCTCCGCTATAATCAAAATGCCGCCTGAATACATTAAAAGATAGGTCCAAACATTTTTCTGGACGTGCCGCTAGATTGGCTTCTAGTTTGGTTATTCTGACTGTGTGAACAAGAGGTCACTGACGATTAACCCCTCATGCAAAGGGGAAGCTTCCCTTGGACAGTGAAAGCGCTTGCATTAGAAAGAGTAAATATGTCCCATTACGTCCTTTGCAGTGCAAAGGACGTGATACGATTTACTCTTTCTAATGCAAGCGCTTTCACTGTCACAGGGAAGCTTCCCCTTTGCATGAGGGGTAAATCGTCAGTGACTCTTGTTCACACAGTCAGAATAACCAAACTAGAAGCCAATCTAGCGGCACGTCCAGAAAAATGTTTGGACCTATCTTTTAATGTATTCAGCGGCATTTTGATTATAGCGGAGCTCCGGAGGCCGAATGCTAAGCAGAGCCCTATAATTATAGAAAAAGGAACTCCATGTATGCATAGAAATGGGAACCCATGCAACTCTTTTCTTATGGTCAAAATGGCTAGCGGCATGGATAACGGGCGCGTGCGCCTAGCAACGACAATGACACACAGCATGGTGGCCATCCAGCTCATACCAATTCATGTAGTCTTGGATTACAGCATATTCTTTGATATTAGACATGCATATTATGTTTAATTGACAGCTGTCATACCAAGAAATCCGCTGACCTGTATCACATGACCATACTGCGGGCTCAGGTTTAGAACTCATCAAGGTCGCATGTTTTTTTGAAGTTGACCGCTGACCAAGTGCTGGTTTTCATTCGGATCGGACAACCCTCCCAGTTAACTTTTTTCCTTAGTGGTCATTTGGCCACTGAATGTTTATTTTTGGTCGCCAGTAAAAATGTTAGTCGCCAAATATGCAAATTAATTAGTTAATTTATAATAATTACGGTAACTAATAAATATATATAAAGCAATAATAAGTGCTATCCCTGAGCCACTTTTAATGCATCTTTTACAACTAAATGATAATGGTTTCAAAATGTCAACACAGATGTCCTCAGACTCAATGCACATGGGATGCTACAGAGTTGCAAGATTATAGTTACACTGCAAATACCAAAAAGCAAATTTTTACTTCGGTATCATCAGTAGAAAACTATGACTTGATTAATACGGTCACTGTTTGATAGTCATTTAAGAAGACTAGAGTAATTCAAACAATTAAGGTGGCTCAATAGGGTTTTAAGAGCGCGCGCACCGATGATGTGAGCTTTAGTAATGTGCGCGCGCTAGCTGACGCAAGCTCGTGCAAAGCAGCGAACAAGTCAACAATATAGCTCAAATTACAGCCCAGAAGTAGAAACAGAGAAACCATTTAAAAGAAAACGTAAAGAAAATGATGTGGACGGAAAGGTCTTGTGTGTATTTTGATGAGACCGCCATTGTCGAAACGCTCATCGACAAAACCGCGTGGTTCGAAAATTCGCGCATGCTCACATAGCGATCTTGGCGAGTTCCTATTCTGATGGCGTTACTTCCATTGAGGTGAAAAATAGAAAAATCCTTATCAGATTTCTCGAATTTCCTTCGGTGAAATTCCTTAAGATTTGGCAGAGAAGTTATTCCTTATTAGCTTTTCTTGCTTTCAATTTATCAGAAAAATTTGTAAGACAAAGTTTTCGCTCAGCCAAAAAAACACAAAAATGCTAAAAACGAAAAAACTACCTTGACAACCCCTACTTTTTTCGATTTTAAAAGTTTCTTCTTGCCAGACTCTACCCGGTTTGAGAATATCAGAAAATTTTACCGAAGGAAACTGAAGAAAATAAATCAAAGCCGAACAGACGTCAAAAAATGGCGATGTTTGAGTAGTTTTAATTTGAGACTAAAAGCCTTGATATCAGAGGTGACTGTTGAACAGCAAATTTTGGCCCTTATTTGTTATGTTTCAGTAGCTTTGATAAGGAAAATAGCAAAAAGAACGAGAATATTAACTTTAGATTGAGGCCACTGGCGCCTGAAACCAGGCCTTTACCGCTGGTTCAGGGTCAAAGTGTGCGAGAGAAGGACCCTCCAGTGAGATCCTCATCAATTCTTCCAGTGTTTGACCACCCAGACAAGAGCGTGAATCATTTTTGATTCTGTTCTGGGCCGAAATGGCTCTTTCACATTGAGCAGCAGAGATGGGAAGGACTAACATAATCTCGACCAGGTGAAGAACATCCTTCAGATCTTCTTTGTAGGGTGCCTTTGTCAGGAAAATGGCCCATAGATCTTCATAGCTTTTATCTTTAAACTGCGTGCTGACCAAGATCTTTAAAGATACCCACTGGGGTGCAATGGCTGGGATGCAACAACCCTTTCTCTCAAGCAGTGGCTGAAACCACTTGACAAGGCGCTCAATTGGCTGTTGCCCAAAATCAATGAGGTCACATTGATTTGAAGGCCATGCATCAGGATTAAAGATCAAAAAGTCCTTAATAGCTTGGTTTGGTCCACAAGGTGCCTGTGCAGTTTTTTTGATGTCAGATGTTTGCAGCATGACATCAAATCTTTGTTTCAATCCAGATAAACAGAGATCTGTAGCTCTTTTTATCTGGGCCCCTACACCATTTGCGTGAGTGATCTCAACAGGAGTTAGACCGCTGGTATCTCCTGACAGGATGATGCCTTGAAACATGAAAGAACCATTACAAGCCTGTAAGTTACTCAAGAAAGTGTGAAGTCTTCCTCCCGGAACTGGTCGCTTACAAAGAAGAGTGATGTTTGAGACAGTCTCCTCTAAAAGAGATACAGCACATGGTAGGATGAGCTCATTTCGCTGAAACTGAACACTGAGCTTGCTTAGAACCTCAAACAAGTCAGCAAGGAAATGACAAAAGCATACAAAAGACACTGTTTTCATGGCTTTAATGATGAATTTGGCTCTCCCTTTCACATCTGAATTAGTTGATGTTGTCGCAAGGTGTTCCATGTGCGTAAGGACAGCAGCATACTGAGCTGGATCACGGGACATGTTTCCATCTTTCTGGGGCTTAATGAAAACTTTCAGAGCTCCACTGACATGAGGGAGCCACCTTGAGCCTTTCACGGGTCTAGGCTTAAGAACATCCAATCCGAGCTCTTTCCCCAATGCATCTAATTCTCGCCTACTTTTCGGGCTATAATGGTATGTTTTCCACACTAGGTGCAAAGTATCGCACATGTTCTGAACAAATTTACATTCTCGTTGCATTTCAAGCATCAAGAGTTCCAGCCGATATGGCAGGCAGTGGATATCAATCAAGTGAAAGATTTCTCTTTTCAGAATAGCTGAAACACCTTGTCGTTTTCCCAGATTTACTGCTGCACCATCTGCACCAAATCCTATCATGCTTTTCTTCCAGTGCTGGAACCCAAGGTCTTTAAAACAGCCATCAACAACCTGCACAAGACCTGCCAAAGATGGAGTATTTGACAATGAAATACAAATGTTCTTTGAAAAAGTGTTACATTCAAGTGCTGTGTTCAATAACTGAAATTAAACTATTACCTTTTTTCCTTCAAAGGGTTTTAAACTCAATTTTATAATGATAAGCTTTGTCTTTTAATTCTATATATACCTTTGTTTTTCATCACGTATGGCCCACCTAGAACTTTATTGTAATACTTCAAATGACGTTGCACTTACGTTCTGAATGAGCATGCTCCACAGGTGTGTGACCCACTAGAAGGTTAACTGGTCGACCATTATTTACACATCTTGCATAAACAATTTCATTTTCTGTGCTGGAGGTATCTGTGGCACCATCGATCATAACAGAAATGTACCTTGCCTCATTTTGTAGTTTAAAGGCATTTTCCTCCTTCATTAGAGTGGCGACAGTTGAGACCATTTCTGCACATTTAGTGTCATTTGCATAGGTATTACTCACTTTAACCTCATTTTTCTGCTGAAGCTGAAGTAGACCAGGAAACTTTGTGAATGGCAGCTCTTCCTTGGCAATGAAGTAGGCAGTGTTCATTTTTACTGACACTTCTTTAACTGCTTGTTCCTCCACCTTCTCAGCAGCTTTCTTGAAACCTTTGAAGAGAGGTCCTTGTGTCACTGGGCGTTGCTCATTTATTACAAAGTCATGTGCACGTAAATGACTGTGGCTTTCACCATGCTTTTTCAGTGTCTCCTTCTTGAATGTTTTTGAACCAGAAACAAAATCAGTTTTACCGGCAATTTTTGATCCAGCCTTCCGGCAGAAATCACAAAACATAGTGTTGGAGCCAGCATCGTACATAACCCATGGGAATTCGACTTTCCAAGAATCTTGAAATTTTCTTATTGTAACAACTGACTCCTTTGGCACCTTTAAACTCGGGACGCGGTCATTTTCACTAGCTGACATTAAACCAGCTTGAAAAGAAGACCTCTTCGTAGCATGTTTAGCAGGCTGGAAGAATTCAGAGATTTCCTTTTGCTTGCCTGATGCAGGTGAAGCCTCGATTTTAACAGAAGGCATGTCCTTGTTGGCAGTCATGCTTGGCTGGGTACTTGAGAGGTGAGAAATGACAGGAACAAAATGGTTGGGCTGGAAAACTATGCCAGGTTGATTATCAAAACCTTCCCTTGACCACAAGATATGGACTGCTCTACTATCTTTCCCAGTTGTGACACGGGGCTGCAAAAGACCATTTAAAAGTGGTCGTATCCCTTTATTAGATTCAAATAAGGGATAAACTGAGAAAAGTGGTCGCTTCAGCACAGTTGCTACTGCCATTACATCAAGAAATGTACCCCACTTTCCCAATTTGCAAGTTGCCATGGCCTCAGCTTGAATAGCATCTGCTCGGCTACCTTTTTTTTCAAACTCTTTTTGTCCACTGTCACTTAGTAGCAACGAAAATAAAGTGGTGTCAGAGAAGCTTGAGAATGTTTTAGCTTCAGTTAATTTCGGGTGGTTGGCATAGTACTGGGGATTCAGAAAGAGCTCCACTGCAGTTAGCAATCTGAGCACATGGCTGTCAGACTCATCACCTCGAAGTAAAATCGATGCTGAATTGAAGAGACAGTTTCCATCAGCAGTTGTCTTCAGTGCTTTCATTTCTTCTCTCAATTCTTCCTTTGGAATTAATGCAGAGCCAATGTTATCTTCTCTCATTGTATTTAAAACTTTCAAGTCACATCCACAGCCTTGCTCCACTTTACTTTCATATTTCTGTTGCAGTTCTTCCACATACCCTTTCAATGACAGGTTAACAACTCCCACGGTCAATTTCGTTTGAAGACTTAACAGGTCCTCTCGAACTCCACTAAGCATCTCACTTAAAATGTGTACCAATAGAAACAGACAGTAATACACTGGTAACAGAGACAATAACTGCAGTTTCTTTACACAAACATACTAAGGTAAAGCTGGCTGTGAAATCTACGCGCCAAAAAGCGTGTGTTTGTGCGAATTTACCACCATTTTTCCCGCGAGAAAATTAATGGAAAAGAAACTATCACTTCGCAAAACACAGAAATACTGTAAATCTTAATTCATATCTACAGAGCAAAAGAGAAGTGTAGATGGCACAGATTATATAATACAGACTGCAGCAACTAGATGATGGAAAGTGTTGGCCAACGTATATCAAAATCATCACTGGCGGCATCACTTTCTTGATCAAAACGTAAAGTAAACTTTTATTTTTACTTGAATGTTGAACGAGTTCTTGAATGACAAAAATCGAAAACTTCAGCAGGATTAACGACAGCAGAAGTGTTCACTGCACATTTGAATTGTTTTTAGTAATATTACAAACAATTCAAGCGTTAAAGCATGCAAATTGAATGCGAAATAATAAGCTTGAATATTGTTTTGTATCAATGAAAACTGTGTTATTTTACAAGACGTAAAACACATCCAGGTTCTAATTTGTTCTCACGAGTGGATTATTTCTTTACAATCACGAAGCCGCTTTCCATTGCAGTGTTCATCATTTGTGTTTATGGCACAATTTAAATACAGCAAATGTTCGCACTATATCACTTAGCAGTTCAAGTGCTGCACTTTGGATGGAA
>JAHPZR010010617.1:0-65000 GCA_019787425.1 Platygyra sinensis | reverse complement strand
ACTGATGTTACGCACAATTTAAAAACTTTTAAATTGAAACGTTGCGCGTGCTGTATGTGCGTGATTCGAGAGAATTTAAGTGCGTGCAAGGCATTTGTAGACTTCTGGGATGACCATGTGATCATTCCCAGCATTCGGGTCTTTTACAGACATCCAAACCTCCAGAAAAAAGCTGCTGATGGTAATATGACTCATGTCCGACGACTTCAACGTTTTCAAAGTCCATATGATGATGATGCTCGTGAACATGGCACGCAAGTTTGGAGTTATGATCGAACATCAGAACAGCCTTTTTGTCCTCAGAAACATGCGTCTTCAGTGCTCTTTCAGTCTGAAAGGTTTTAGGACAAAAGGAAAATTGTCCAAATTTCACTACATTTTCACAGATGTCAACAAGTATCAACGCCTTACAAACGACTTACTCATGATGATAATGAAGCCAACAAACAGACTTCTAGCAGACGGATCCTACTAACAATAGAAAGACCAAAACCAACGAATGAACATGACAAACTTTGCACAAGTCTTCCAGCCAATACCACTAAGGCTTCACTGACCAATCACTTTTAACGGACCAGACAGGTAACACTATCGACTGACAAGCACTATTCACTACCTCCACTGAGGCTTTTTATTCACAAAAAAATAACTCCTGCATGCTTTGCGTGCCTATGTTTTATGATGGTGGATGAAAAAGAAGAAAAGGTTTTTTTATTAAATACAGTATTAACTCATAACAAATGTCCTTTAAATTGTGTTACCGGTATGTTGGTCACTGGACCCTGAATTCTACAGTACAGGTTAGTAGGGGCGGACTCAGACATGTCCTCAGTTTACGGATTACAGCCACAAATACCCTGTTGAGGGATGAAGGCTAGATGCCTCATTATTTCTGAGATGTTTCAGAGTTTTACATCAATTTGTCTGTAGTTACTATCTTCAAATTCCGTAATTGGAAAAGTATTAACCCTTTACACCCCAAGAGTGACTTATAGATGTTACTCTGTCTAACGCCAGACGATTTTACTCGTCAAAGGGAGGCCCCTTGGAGCTTAGGGTTAAAATACAGACGTTTTAGAGCATTTCACCTTGCTATAGGCTACAGACAACCAAGGTTGAAAAATCTCACTGTGAACTCAACAAGATTTGAGAAAACCACAAACATCATGGCGAGATCTCAGCAATCTTGGCGAGATGGTCAGATCTCGCTGTGATCTCGCAGAGACTCGGAAACTCGCAAACATTGATCATTGTGAGATCTCTATAATCTCAGTGAGATATCGGCAATCTCAACAAGATCTCTGCAATCTTGCTAAGATCTCAGCAATCTCAGCAAGATGGAAGAGATCTTGCTGTGTCAGGTAAATAAAAACGTACTTGTCTCGTTGATCGACATAGTTGATCAGATTACAAGTCAAACAGAGAGATAACGTCATACTGTACATTCAAACAGTTAAACCCAAGTTTTAAAATTATTTTTTGTTCCATTCAGTGGAAACAACACACAGCTGGAAAACTGTCTGGTAGAATCATCCGCTTTAATTTTTCTTGCTCCGAGAGAACAGGACAAGCACCAAAAATGTCACGGTGTATGCTTATCAAGGCACTAGGAACTGTGACCTGTAAGTGTGCAGTAGCTTAATAGACAAATTCTCCATTTGATAGTGTTCCTTCTCATTATTCAAACTATTATCTAGCCTAGCTAGTTCCAGAAACTATTCATACCCTTTCCTGGAAGGACTTTTGAGTTTGAACTTCCTACCCTCCAATCCCTCTTGAAAATTCTAGGTTTGGTTCATACTTTCCTTTAAAATTTTCAATGGGCTTTCAAGAATCCCCTCTGACTTCCAATAGTCCTCTAAGTGGGAAAGGTATGGATTTTTTTTCCAGATCCCCACTTTTATCAAATTGCATATTACACTTATTAGTACTCTTGACACCAAGACTTGAACGTCAAGGATCTATGTCCTTCCAGAAATTTCAAACAACAAAAATCATGCCTTGATTATTATAAAGATTACTCTCTTGTTGAGAACTATTTTTTTGGAGGTTTATACAAAAAAATGATGCCGGACCGCCCAAACATCTCTTTATTGGTATCTAGCACCCCTTAAGGACGGTGCCTACTAAATACAAAGGTTTTTGCGCCAGGTTAGAACCTGCGGAAAAAGTAGATCTTTGCAAGGGCTATTGGAATCCACAAAGAAAAATACGGGTAGCCACGCATTTTTTCGAGACTGACATCAGCATTTTTCTGAAAAAAGAAGGGAAAGGATATTTCCTCACAGATTTCCTTACAATTCACTCTTACATACAGGAAGGCAAACACACTTGAAAAGATCTTTAAACTACATGGCAAATGGTAACATTAAAATCATTTTTGGTACGTTTTTAATAACAAAATCATTGCAAAAGCACTAGCGTCTCTGACAACCTTCGTCTGGTTTAGCTAAAACACAGTCGAAATACCTTTTGCTCACAACCAGAAACTAATCACATGTCGAATAGGTTTGCCACATGCACTTCCACTTCACAACATAAAATGTAGGGGTAACCGCGCATTTTTAAAAGTTATTGATCTTTTTTGAAAACTTTTACGGTGCCCGTTACATTTTTTCCAGTCACCTCCCCAGTAAGTTAGACATTTGCGTTTTTGCGCGCGCACAACGCCATCTGGAGGTACATGTTTACTGTTGGATTTCAGTGTAAATTCCGAAAGATAACAGTTAGGTTTTCAGCTGGAAGAAGTTAACATGTATTGGTTATAGCGATATATATGCTGCTATTTTGGTGTCACTGATTTAAGTACAGGTTCATTAAAATTGATTTGGTCACAGTAGGAAAATTTTGCTTTAATTTTAGTCGTGCACTTGGTGGCGTAGTTGATTGCGTCAATGTCAACCCCAGTGCGCGCGCGTTTAAACCATCGCTTGCGTGATGCGCAGAACGTGTGCGCACTAACAAAAGTAGGCACCGTCCTTAAAGTGGTACTATGATGAAAATTGCACCTTTCCTATTTAAGCCATTTTGAAACATAAAAAAGTGGACTGCGTGAGAAGAAAAATGCCGTTTACTATTTTCAAATATCTCTTTTCGTTCCAGAGATATTCAAGTTTTTAAAATATGCAAATTAGCCAAGTGATGACGTCATGCACTCAACCAGATTTTGTTCAAATATGATGAAAAGAGATATCTCAGCCTGTTTGTATCAGAAATGTTTGATTTTTAGCAGTAAGATTCTACTAAATGTGCTCTACAATATGAGCTTAACAGTTCTGTTACCATGGCAATGTACTGGGTTCCAGACCTCCCTTATATTAACAGCTTTTCTGGCCACCTTTGGTGTTCCATTTTGATATTTGCTTACAGCACTTCATCTCCATGATCCAGCAAGCCTATAAATATGTTAGCTCAACTTTGTGGCCTTGTTTAACATTTTAAAGCTGAAAATCACCAACATATTGAAATCAGGTAGGTCAGGGGACTGGAAAAGAGTAAGTTGCCATGGGAATGGAATTTTGTATAGTCATAGGTGTGTTTCCTGTAGAACTATAAGCCTGCCAAGTTTCAATGCTTTGCACTGCAAATTGGCCAAGATAGGTCTATTTATATACTCAAAATAATATTGGGTTGAGTGTATGACATCATCAGTCATCTCATTTGCATATTTTACCCATTTTTCTAACTTAAATATCTCCGGAACTAATGCAGATATTTACAAACGGTAAATGGCGTTTTTATTCTTTCATGGAATATTATGTGATACACTCAAAAAAACAAGGGTAAAGTTTTGATCATAGTACCACTTTAATTGCAAATTCAAGTTCACTAGGTTTTTGTCACAAACTAGTGGAATGGATCACAAAGAAAAATTTAATGTCTAATATCTAATTTCCTGATTACTATTTCAATACAGCTGGACCCCTTTTAATTTGAACTTGATTGTTTCGAATAATCTGTTATTTGGAACTCAAAACCATTTTCCTCGGATTTGCCCTTCAGTCATTTGCTATCAGCTATTTTAAACTCTTGCTATATTTCATTTCTCCTGAGAGTTCAAAATAACTGGATTTATGTGTAGTTATGAACTGCATAGAGGCTGATACTCAGGGAATCATTTAAGGTTGAGAACTTGTAGTATAACCCTAAATGAACACTACATTTAATTTGCTGTATTTGACTGTAACAATTAAGATCTTGACAACTGCTTTGTATGTTTCAGATTTGTCTGGTTCCTTGACACAGTCTAGCTACCCAGCTGTTCCAACCTCCATCCCATCAGGTTTTAGTCATTTAGTAAGCACCTCATACTCTATAGAACCATCAAAGGTAGGTACAAGTTACGGTATCAGCACATTTGGAGGTACAGTTAAACCTCTCATTACCAACTGCATCGTGTTATTTGGAAGATGGGTGCCTGGAATATCTAGGTGCCTCCAATGTGAACAGCCAGTCCCTAGACAGTTTAACATTCCCATGGCTGGCAATACCTACAACCCAGCCATAATCCCCTATGCAGTCCTCCAGGCATTTGTCACACTGAGTTAACAGTGGAAACAGGGAGGGGAGGGGGGACACAGAAAGACATTAACAAATCAACCAAAAATGTGCTAGAAACTGCTCAATCTTACAACCAAAGCATTCCAGGGATTGCCACACCAGGACACCTTAGTACAATGGTGAAGTGCACTGAGCCTGCAATACCATACATTCTCCAAATAGTGCTGACCAGAAGTATTAGCTACCCATGGTTGTTAACTTTATTAAATTGCATTTAACAGCATTAGTGATCACTCCAAATGTCAAGGTGGTCATTTATGGGAGGTGGTAGCCTACAAGAGTTTAGACCATATATATTGGGTCAAAATTAAATTGCATTGTTAGTATATGTCAACTATAGAGACTTGCCCCATGTTTTCAATGTTTAATTGTGTGAAAAGTCAATTTCTAGAAAATTCAGTACTTCACCATTGAGAATTTTCACCTTCTCTACCACCCAGGAATGGAATAATGTTACAACACCTTATCCAATTTCCACTCTATTATCTGTCAAGTGGTCACTAACAGAAGCTTAAAAACAAGAGAATACTTCAAACTTTTAGTTGTAAAAGTGGTTGTAGTCGCTTATGAGATAGAGGTGGTTTACTTACAAAAGGTTCCAGATACATAGTGATTTGATGTGGAAACTTTGGTATTTTGGAAAACTGGTCAATTAGGAGAGGTGTCTGCACCCAGAGGTTCGACTGTTTTAATTAGTCATTAAAAGATTATGGGCCGCTCTTTGGGATGGTTCCCACTTCCAGGGTTGCCATGCATGGATACCTCCCTTCTAAAATACTAAAAAAAAATACAAATTAAACAAAATAAATAATAAAATGTAACCTGGCCCTCAGTTATTTTTTTCATTCTTTCCCCACCTTTTTATTTTATTTACTTTTACCTAATTTTCTAGCATTGTAATCTATTTACTTGTATTGTTTAAACGTTTGTGATAGTTTAGAAACAGTACTTTGATCCAACTATTTGCCAATAGCTTTTTGTACTTTCTGTGCCCAAATAAATTTTGAGTGCCTGCAGGTGAGCAGTATTTTGCTTTTTGCTGTTGCATGAAATATCTATACACCCCTGGCTCATGTTTGTAGCCAATATAAAATGTGCCGTGATTGGCTAATACTAGGGCATTATTCTCGTTTAAAATATAGATAGGACCCTGCGTGCACTCTGATTGGTCAAAAACCCATGTTTTATCAGAGTATAAAACACAGAAAAAGCTTGTTTTATTGCTTTGCGTGTGTAAAATCTATATTTTAAAGCAAATGAACAAGCCTAAGCTGTGTATTACACTGTGATAAAACACTCCGGTCATTTGATAACACTCGAGAAATGTAGAAAACACTCGCCTGCGGCTCGTGTTTTCTACATTTCCCTCATGTTCTCAAATGACCATTGTGTTTTATCACAGTGTAATACACGGCTTAGGCTTCTTTATTTGTTAAGTAGTACCCGATTATGGCCCACAAAACCAAAGCAAAAAGCCATATAATAAACCACTTACTAACCTCCAACATTAGGTCTTCATAAAAAAACTGAAATCTTGGCTTTGCCATATTGACATCACTTATATACTCGGTAATACTGCAAGGTCTCAGTTTCTGATTTTCCCATTAAGACTTCCTGTCGGTAATAAGTAGTTTAAATGTTCTACTAGTGAGATAATCTTTTTGTTTGTCTCAGTCATCCTTAGCTGCTGAGGCATCTTCTAGATCTGATGTTATTGATGGACCAGGTAACAAAAACGCAAGAACAAGTGGAAATGTTAATGGAACTGTAATTGGTGCAGCAGTGGGTGGTGCTATTGTTTTTGGAATTTTCATCATCGTGATCATTGTACTTTGCAAACAAAGAAAGTTGGGGTAAGACAGACCATTGTTTTACAAGTCAACTTGCATCTTGCATGTGTATTATGTCTTATAACAGCAAGCCTTAGATATTAAAACAACTCAATTCTTGAAGACTCGACAGGACTCGAAATAACGGCCGGTCAACGGACAATGTCCGAACTGATTTGGATGTTGACCGGTCAACCTTTCGTCTTGCCGGTCATGTTGACCGGTCACATTTGATCGTTTTGAAAATGACAAGAATTAAATTCCCATGCGGTTCAGTTGTTTCAGTTGTAGCAAGTCGCTGTGTATTGTCATTTGCAGAACTTTGATCTGAAATCCTGGGAGAAATGCAACAAGGACCGTTGTTTACAATTCGGGCATTGAAAACAGACATCGGCGTTAACGCACTTCCGGTCACAAAATTAAAAATAATTTCTTGAACACTTGATGTGTCTTCCGGTTCCGACACCCCCCAGTTAAAATGCCTGGTTACTAAGCTTTTCTCGATGAATACAAATTTTTCTTCTCTTGTGATGAGGAGTAACATGGATTACTGGCGGAATTTTAGGATCAAGATCTCACACCGTGATACGTACACCAGAAATCATTACATTTGGAGGCATTTACTGTGCACTTACTTATTTACAAATTAAATGTGTACAATAACGATATTTAACGTGTTACGGGTTAGTCTTTACTCTTAGACAGTATATCTATTAATACACATAAGCTTATTTTCATTTTGCTGCTGTAATTTAATTTTGTTGTTGACAATGAGTGCTTTAAAGTGCTATAAGCTGTAAGCAACAACTTTTTTTGGAAATATATTACTTCAGTTTGGTTCATGGGCTCCTGTTTTAAGAGTTATGTATTTTATATAATTTGACCGCCCAGAAACGGTACGTGACCGAGCTAAAATGGATTTGGCCGGTCATCGTGTCCGGAGACTCTCCGGAAATTATTTCGAGCCCTGCTCGATGAACCGTATTACTGTACAAGCTACTTAGTACACAGTGACATAATTTTACATTATTTGTGTGATAATATTCACTCAAATTATATATTACGCTCATGCAATTTGGAGAGAATTTTGAAATCTTTGCAGTACAGTGTAAATCCTTAAAATGCACTTGCATTCATATGAATTACCTCTTACTAGTTTATAACAAATATTATTATTAAACTTTGTCTAGCCTGTTCAGTCTGTTTTGGGAAGTATCAGTCTTGTTGTTGATCATGGCCATCATTTCCCCAATTTGGACCTCCTTCTCGTTTGATAGCATGTACATACATACATGAATATACAGAACTCTGAACCTTACTATTTCAAACTCTCAGGGAAAAGAAAAAGAGTAAGATTGAAATTGCACAAGTTCAAAATAGCTGATAGTACATGTCTCAGACAAACTAACATATGCATGGACAGTCACGTGACAACATACAGTAAAAGCCAAGTTCAAATTTGTGGGGTCCAGCTGTATGTTCGAGCCTGTTATTGAATACCTGTAGTTGAACTGCAGTTTTTGTTTAAACCTTAAATAACACTCAGTTACACTTACAGGTGTATGAGTGATCAATTCCAGGGGCTTCACTAGCTTTTCATTTGTATGTACTAGATTGTTCTCTGCAAATTATGTTATTTCAGGCTGATTGGTAAAACCACTGTAAATTGGGAATTGGGTTGATTTGATAGTTAATTTTGCTGGTTCTTGACTTTCTGGTCTTAGTAGGGTTTTCTCAGTTAGGGTTGTCTGTCAAATGAAGTATATTGATTCTCTTTAAATAAAATGATATTTTATTGGCTTGACAAATTTATATGATATGCATTTCTTAGGAATGGGAAGGACAAGCCAACAAAACGACAAGGTACATTTAAGTATTTAGAAGTGTAGTTGTATAATTATTATAGTTTTAGTGGAACAGAGAATTAACTCTGAAGTGTAAATTAAAGTGCTATGTCAAACCCTTTGTAAGACCTACTGGGCGTTAGCCCTAGTAAAGGGAATCAGGGAACCACATGAGGTAAAGAAAAAATTCTTTTGATCTTGGTGGGAATTGAACCCACGACCTCTGGAATAGATCTATTGTTACTCTGCCGACTGAGCTATGAGGTTGGACAGAGACAGTCGGGGATGATTATGGTGGTGAATAGGCCTCTTGCACTAAGAGGTCACGTGACCAATGCCTCCTTTAAACAGAGAGTTGTAATCTTGCTGATGCCAAAAATTGACAGAACACATAAAAATTATCTTACACCTGAAATTTGAGAGGAAACGCATTTAAGGGAGGTATTTTATGGCACTTTGATTTTTCAACAAATTAGTATGATTTGTATTGGCCAGCCATGTTGGAGGGCATACTCTTGCCCTCCAACATGGCGGCCAAAACTACTTTTTGTTTGTATCTAGTTAAATGTTTGATAGTTACGTTCTGATGCGCTATAAACGTTACCACATCATATTTTCAACATTTTCCTTTAAGTTTAAGTGCAAAATTTGTGTCAGAAAATGGTTTATTCATAATTTTAAAAATCAAGTTTTGGTCACGTGACCAGCTACGGACTTTCTCATATTAAGCAAATGGTGCGGGTTTGAAAAACCAAATTACTATTATTTTGTTTAAGAGATGACCCATTGATAGTGTTTCGAAGCCAAAATCATGTAACTTTCATTTTCATAAAAACGATGTCACATGACCTCTTAGTGCAAGTGGCCTATTGCGGCGAAGAGAAAGTAAGGGTACATATGAATGTTGTGCTGCGTAGCACTAAGAACACAAATGATGGAACAGAGAATTAACTCTGAAGTGTAAATTAAAGTGTTTCACATAGCACTTTAATTTACACTTCAGAGTTAATAGGGAGCTTTAGATTGGACTACGAGTACGAGATTGAGTACGAGTACGACTTTTCAATTCTAGTTTGCAGGCTTCACATTATCACAACACATACCCATTTCATCCAATGAGCTACTCTCTCTATGTAAAACCAACATGAAGAAGGAGGGCTCTGGAAATGTCGCTGGTTTGAAATTCGGAAGTCGTACTCGTACTCAAACTCGTAGTCGTAGTCCAATCTAAAGCTCACTATTTTTCTGTTCCACCATTTGTGTTCTTAGTGCTACGCGGCACAACATTCATACATGTATGTACCTTTAATTATAGTTTTGTTTGCTTTGTTGGTGTTTACTAATCTTACAGTTTGAAAACAGATGAAAACACTTTTCCATTATCTGTGTTCTGATGAAATTTACTAAAAGTAAAATAATGTCCTCTGCATATAAACAGTGCAAAAAAGGAAAAAAAGAAGTAGTAACTAAATAAATATTTTTTTCTTAAATCATATGATACAGTGAAACCTCCACTAAGGAGAGGTGTGTTTATATATGGCTCAGACAATACTTAGTGCCTGCTAATTTAGGTGTCTGCCTACAATTAAAGGTGTCTGTTATTGAAGGGTGCCCTGTGGTTTGTGCTCTAACAAGTGCAATTTTTATCATACTATTTCACTTTAACAGATTATGCATTTATGTTCTGTGTGTACATATATAAATGACGTCATGTTCTGTTCTTGTTTCTCTTTTTGTTACTCTTGACTCTCGATTTGGCTTCCCAAATTCAGTGCACCACTAAGAAAGCTATTATATAAAAGGATGATTTTATTTATTGATTTATTCATTTATTTCCATGATAAATTGTCAATTAAAATAAAAAAAAATGACAAAAAATGACAAGATCTAAATAATTAGGTCACTTTTATACAGAATACAGGGATTCCTTATAAAAATAAACTGCCTCAATTAAAAAAAATGTATATACTTGAAAAGTTATGCAAGTTTGCTCAAGTAGTATGAATATTACGACAATATACTATTAATCAATCATAAAAATCTATCCTTATTTACTTTAAATTTATCTATTTATTTTATATATTTTTATATATTAAATAAAATGAAATCTACTTTGTTAATGATTTAGTTGAGAATGCTACATATGGGAGTTCAGACATGCCGCTGAGTTCAGCAACAGAAAAGCCAGTCACAACCTCAATGGAACAAGATAGCCAACCAACATACCAGGACCTTATAACTGACAACGGTAAGATATTACAATCATGACTTGTGACTGACTTTTAATCAGCAATAGCGAGGAATGAGACTTCTGTGATTTGGGCAGAGTTGATCACATGAAAAATTGATAGACCGGAGAGCAGAAAAAAAGACCTAAAAATCACTGATCATTCATTGTAAATAAAAGCAGCTATAAGAAAAAAAAACTTAAGCTGTGATTTCAATTTTTTTGATTTGGTGCATCTAATTATATGACTTACCTAGTAGTGCACTTGCAATGAGTTCATGATTTTCCAAACCAAGTGTCTTCAAAATTTAATACATGAGTTCAAGGTATGGACCACAAAGGTGCTTTCCCATTGGGGGTCCAGGGGCATCCTCACCTGGAAAATTTTTAGAAATGAGGTCCTCGTAAATGGGATTTTTGGCATTCTGAGGCCAAGTCAGCATTTTATAATGTCTCATTCTCTTTAATTCAGCTGAAACCACCACACACCTAGATCTGCTTGCTACTGATCACTTTTGATGTTTTTTTCTTCTTTTCCCACTTGGAAAATTGGGTGGAGCAGCATTATACAGCAATCCTGACGATGATGATTATGATAACTACAATGCTTACCAAAGTCCAGACAAAAAAGTACCAGGGAGTCCTGTGTACCAGGGTTTGATGAAAGGACAACTTGACACAGGAAAACCAGCTCCAAAATCAAAGCCTAGTATAACTGGACCACCCGGTGAAAGACATGATGATACAGCAGAACCAGTGTATAATGTTCTTGAACAACCTGACATAGAGCAAGTTACCATGCCAGAGAAAGTGAGCGGAGATAGTGATGAACACACACAATCTGAGCCAGTTTACAATGTGCTTGATGGGTATGATTCAGAAGAAAATTATGATGCTGGTGATTCTCTGTACAATGTGCTTGAAGAACCTGAATCCACTGAGGATCATCAGCAACCTCTCTATAATGTGCTAGAGAGCTCTGATGCTGAAAAAAGCAGTCACCAAGGGGCACAGGGTTCATGTGGTCTAAGTAATGAGCCCTTGTATAATGTCGTTGAGGGGCCAGATTCAGATGAACTAAGTAAGTGTGGTGTTGGCTACGATGGTTCAAATGGGTCCAGTTCTTCAGGTGGCCATGACAACCCAGCCTATGAAGAGAGCCTTAATTTTGGACCAACTGAGAGTGGTGTTGGCTGTGCTGCTCCAAATGGGTCTTCCTCTCCCGATGCCCATGACAACCCAGCCTATGAGCAGAGCCTTGATTTTGATGTACCATATGCCTCGGTACAAAGACCTGGATCATAAAGAGAGTGTCTCTATGAACCCCTGAGGGGACCTAATGATCAATCTCTTTATGAGTCCCTAAAGTAAAGTGGAACCAAAAATGCAGTTCTCAAACTATTGGAAATACAGTAATTTCAATGTGGTACTAAATTAAGGCAAATAGTTGCCAAGTTGCAAATAGTTGACAAGGCAAATAGTTGTTTAATTGGTTGCCACAATTTGCACAGTGGCTCCAAGGTTTTTTGAATACTGCCATAACGAACAAATTGTGTGACAGATTTTTTTAAACTTAACATATTGGCCAATTTATATCAAACATTTCTTTTGGCTGGTGACAAGTGTGCGTAATCTGTTACAATGATTTAGGTACATGCATTTCAACATACCTGATTCTTTTAGAAAAAAATAATTCTCATCTAAGTGTTAGACATTAGTGTAGGCAGTCAGTAATATGGATATCTACAAGAAGACGTATGTTTCCTGAGGAAATCCCATAATGTCTACATGCTGGTTTTGTTTTCAAATATATATTTCTTACAGATATAGAGCATAATATTGTATAGTAACGTAAAATAGAAACAAATTATAATATTACTGGAAGTTCTATTTATTGGTCATAAAATGACTGTATTTTATTTCGGGCTCATTCATGCGACCTATATGTAAATATAAATATAAAAATTTGAGGGCTTCCAAAAATTTTTTAGACATTATTAGCCTGCAGAACAGGCGTAATTTTTTGCGTATTTCTGGCGAACAGAGGCGAAAGCGAGGCGAGCGCGAAGCGCGAGTTGCGTGCGAGAGGAGGAGCGCTAAAATAAAAAGATCTTTTAGCGATCCTCCCCTCGCTTTCGCCTTTGTTCCCCTGAAATACGCAAAAAATTACGCCTGTTCTGCAGGCTAAGACATTATTTTCAATTAATTTTGTTACAATTTACTAAGAGAGAAAGAAAAGCTCAAAAGCTGGTATGCAGGATTTTGTCAACATGAATGCAATTCTTCTAAAAGATATCCGTTCAGTTCTTGTAGTACTATTTTATGATTTAGTAACAAATTCTCATAAACTTGTCCTCATGCATTTCCTGTAGTACCATTTGGGAGAATTTGATGGTGTAAAATTTGACCCACAAAGACCTAATGTCAACAAACAAGTTGTCTATTTTTTGCAATTTCTCTTTTAGTACTAGTTTGAAAAATTTGATTGTACACGAGGACAGTTTCTCCGGTTTCTTTTTGTGTCATAGAGAGAAACTAAGAAAAACGAAGAAGCTTGGTATTTTAAGGTAATATTTTATATTGAATTGCTCGTATCCCTTTGCTAGCTATCTGCAGTAACAATGCACACGCAATTCCTTACTTTGCCCAAAAGATATCAAAAGCCTAGCTTTGTAAACATCTGACAAAGTCAAGTGTTCATTATCATAACTTTTCTTTATAATGTTTGGCACAAGATACCTGTAAGTTGTAAAAAAGTGTTTCTAAAATAGCTATAGTTTTGGTAGGTTTTATTAATAATTATGTGGACTTTTCAATGAAACTTGAAACCAATCAGGTCATGAAATGGTCTCGTCAAAGTCAATATTTTTTAATGATATGTACCTCTGCATGACTTGTAAGTCTGTATGGCGTGAGGTGTGCTTAGTGTTAATAATGTCAATTTTAAACGATATTTATTATAGACATGTAATCAAATTTTTTTAATCGAAAGTGCCTGAATTAATTTTGTATTGCCATAATTGATATTTGAATGAGTAAAATAAATAAGTTACCCAGTTAACCCAACTACGTTCTGTGCTCTGATTTATTGAGAGTTTTGGGGTGACTGCAATTTTTTGTAACGCAGAACTGAGAAATGTAGATTGCAGAAAATTGTCAAAACTAGTCACAACACTCGCATTCAGCGCCGTAGCTAGTAACAGGTCAACCGAGGCACTTGCCTCGGTCATTTCTTTGGCTTTTGTTGTTTATAGTACCTAATACCTAGGAAGAGAACTCAACCATGGACTGATTGCCTCAGTCATAAGTTATTCATAGACATTGCCTCAGTCAAAATTTTTTTCTGGCTACGGCCCTGGCATTGATATGTAAAGTTGAAACACATGACAACAAAGCAAGTTTTCTCGACTTGTTGAGCATTCTTCGCCCCAGTTACGTACATGTAACAGCCCTGAAATGAATACCGAGACGACCTTTTCACTCCATCCTTGGTTTTTCCACCCGGTTTTCCAACGGAGCTCGGATTTGGAAACGGCCCACCCTCCCACGTAGGTCGTATCGCTAGACTCGACCCCCTCTCCTAAGCCAAACTCTGCCATCTTCTCTAAGTCGGCTGGTCAGTCATTATTCCCATATCTTATTTCGACTGAGTATCGTGATATAGAACTTACCGGTAGTCTGCCCCATCGAGCGGTTGCTTTGTATTGTTGTTTCTGTGGCGCTGAATGGCGAATTTGAGCAATTTGGTGGGTTTTGCGTTACTGTTACTGTAGTAACAGTAACGCAAAGCTTTAACTTATACATTCCTCGCTAAAAGTTTACGATATTTAGACTCTTCAATATTCTCCCATATGTTTCTTTATATTTCGAACATAAACAGACACACTGCTTGTATGGGCGCCCTATGGTGTAGCTGTTTCAGCACTGTAACCTGCCAAGATAAAAGATACCTTGTTATCAACTGACTAACTACGAAACAACAAGTGTGCATCAAGATCACTGTTTATCAAGAATCATGGTGGAATCTTTTAGAAAGGTTGCTCTTCTTATGTTACATGTATATCTTGCTGCTGAGCAGCTGGCTCCTCTGCAAGCTGCCGTAAAGACTGACAATGTTCAGAAGTATGTTATTACAAGAGAAGGAAGAAATGATACTGACTTATTCAGGGTTGCTTATAACAACTCTAAATGCCCAGTAAATGCATGAGGATCTTCAACTGCATATATGATTGATGTCACGCAGTGTATCTGCTCTTGCTACCCAACATTTTTCACTGCGTTAGGAATGTGTGGAGATACAAAGACTGTTAAGGACTCTTTGTTTGATAGTAAGTATACGTATATATAAGAAGATCTGGTATTTTGGTCTTGGTTACTCACTCGTATATGACATTTGTAGTCTGCACACTTCACTTGCACCTAAATAATGTTCTTGATGATAGCCTGAATATTGCCGAGGTTAGCCTAAACAGTGCTTGTGCTGTGTTTGATCCTTTTTTTTGTCATGCGATGCTCTTTTTTGATAGCGTAGCGTTACATGACAGAGAGAGAGCGAGTCCAAAATAGACATTGTGTTAGACATGAATTTTATATTTTGGTGAGTAAGCCTCTGGCTGATAATGGTTTGTCTCCTGTAAAGACTTACAGAATTCAAGAAGAGCCACTTTATGTTGAAGTGCCAGACATTTTACCTTGTGGCAAGGGATCTGCTGGTAAGTAGTTGGTAGAGCTGAAAAGCTTCTTCAGATAGCTGTTTTCTTTGCCAATGCAAAGAAAGTCAGTCATGGTTGTAATGTTCTGTGCAACCTTGTTTGTTCTGTGCAAGGGTATGGTTAAGTAAACAGTCAGTCAAACAGTCAGTCATTCAGTCAGTTAGTCAGTCAGCCAGTCAGTTAGTCAGTCAGTCAGTCAGTCAGTCAGTCAGTCATTCATTCAGTCAGGCAGTCAGTCAGTCAGTCAGTCAGTCAGTCAGTCAGTCATTCAGTCAGTCAGTCAGTCATGATCAGTCAATCAGTGAGTCATTTAGTCAGTCAATCAGTCGGTCAGTCAGTCAGTTAGGAAGTTAGTCAGTCAGACACTCGGCAGGCAGTTAGTCAGTCAGTCGCTCATCCAATCAAATGATTAATTTGCCAATCAAACAAACTGTTTTACAGGTAGTTCAACTAATGAGTGTGAGGATAACGCCACAGTTATTTTGAATCCGGCGAACGTATATGAGGTCCAGTTTTTAGTACAAAGACGGACCACAGCCCCTTTACCATCAAGACCTGAACTTGCAAGAAACACAAATACGCACGCAAGTCGAAGCTGGAGCTGTGTATCAAAATGACAAGAGTGAAGCTATAGGTGAGAGAGCTGAAAACTCCATAGTTTTTAAAAATCCGGAAGTAGAAGTTTCGTCCAGTTCCTTGTCAAGATCAGAGAATGAACCAGAGGGACATGCACCAGAGGAGCAATCGATTGGTGACCATCAGCATCATGTTGAAGATGATGTTGATAACAGCCCAGTTCATAATGAAAGTGAAGGAACAAGCGACGATCATTATCAAAGACTAGTACAAGGCAAGCGACCTCGTAGCGTGTTCATTTGCCAGAGTTGTAATGACAACCCAGTTCATCAGAGACTTAGCATGCTGCATAGCTGTCCACATGGAGCAAAGGACAAACTGAAACTGAAGGAAAACAGAGCGTCTTATGAGAGTTTAAGCGGACTAGGCTCACAGGAGTCTGTTTATGAGAGACTGTCGCAAACCACTGGAGAACCAGCTGCTGAGGTAAGGAGGAAAGATAATGTTGTGTTGACACCCTGCTAAGTAAACTTTTTCTAACTCGACCATTATTATTTTGTTGCTTTCAGGTGAAAAGTTTTTCAGTTCTCTCTGCGCAAAGTTTGAGGATTTTTTTTAAACTTTTGCTCTGTCCAAGTGTGGGAGGCGCGGTGGCCTCATGGTCAGTGCGCTCATCTCCAGATCGAGTGGTCTGGGTTCGAGCCCTGGCCTGGTGACGTAGACCCTTTGCATAAATGGCGTCTAAATTTGAATAACAATACTTGGTACATCCTTAGCCTCACATTCATGTGAAATTTCCTTTGTCTTGAAACATGAATGTGAGGCTAAGGATGTACCAAGTATTGTTATTCAAATTTAGACGCCATTTATGCAAAGGGTCTATTGTGTTGTGTTCTTAGGCAAGACACCCTACTCTCACATTGCCTCTCTCCACCCAGGTGTATAAATGGGTACCGGCGAATTTAATGCTGGGGATAACCCTGCGATGGACTAGCATCCCATCCAGGGAGGAGTAGAAATACTCCTTTTCACGTCATCCTATATTAACTGGAGACAAGCGGCGGCCTGATTGGCCACTTGGCTCATCTGAAGACTATTCATTTTACTTTACCTTTGTCCGAAATAGTACAACGTTTTTTTGTCAAATAGTTTCCATTGAATCTTATTTTGAATCGGATTTTTGCAATACTCCCATACTGTAGACTGTTAAAGTGCTACTGTGATGAAATCCACTTCTCTTTCTCCTTCAAATTTTAAAAGCGTGCTTGTTTGACACCTCACCAGCAAAATCCTATCCAAAGGCTGTTTTCTTTGAGTGCAAGTTTAGGATTTACGGTCCGCCGTTGGCTCATCCTCGGTGTAAAAACCTGTGACACTCACCAGTGACGTAAAACAAAGACAACAGCATAATAGACTCTAACACTAACAATAGCTACAAAACAAAGAAAAACTTCACAGGTTTTTACTTCGAGGCAAACCCCCGCCGTTGTTCACGTTCAAAACTGACCAATTGAACTTCAGAGGGTTGAATCGAGGGTAAGATGACGTCAACAACTCACTAGCTGAAAATTGCAGCGTGTAAACGCAGCTTATTGTACATGCAAAACACGAGTTTAAAAGTCTGAAAGTTCTTCGAAACTCCCGAGCTGCATATTAATTTAGGCGCGTGCACACGCATTACATTCTTAAACTGGTGTCGAAAATCTCAGGTTTCTTTTTTAAATGAAGGCTTAAAACTTCGGTCACTTAGTGGTTCAGTTCCATAGCTTTGAAATACGAAGAAAAAGTAGAATTGATTTTTGGTTGCATTAGTACTTTAAGGTCGGTGCACATGAAGGAACATATCTTAGGGAAATGTAACAGGGACAAAATCGCGAGCAGTCCACACGAGGGGACATGTATCAGTTACATCCATGTCCCTAAGTCCTGTGTCCGGTTCACACTCTTATAAGGGTCGAGCGTTCAAAGTGCCTCTGTGATCAAAAAAATCACTTCCTTTTTTTCTTGAGATTCTGAAAGTGTGTCTGCTTAGCACTTGACTGGCAAAATTCTGACCTTTCATTTTTATCCAAAGGCTGTTTACTTTGAGTGTAAGTTTTGGATTTCACGATCCGCCATTACTCACGTTCAAACCAGACCGATTTGACCTCAGAGGGTTGGATCCGGGAAAAGTGATGTCAAAGGCTCACCAGCTTAAAATTTCAGCGTGTGAACGCAGCTTATTAAGTATGCAAAGTGCGAGTTTAAAAGTGTGAAAGCCCAAAACTCCCGTGCTGCATATTAATTCTGCATCGTACACACGCATGGCATTCTTAAACTAGTGAGCCTTTGACGTCATTTTCTCCTCGATCCAGCTCTCTCAAGAACTTAAATTTAGTAATGGTGGATCATTAAATAGGAAAGTTCCAGTTAAAATAAACAGGTGCCTTTTTTAAATCAAGGATTAAAACTTGGGTCACTTAGTGTTTAGTTAACATAGTTTTGAAATCCAAAGAAAAAAAATAATTTATTTTTGTCACAGGGGCACTTTAAAGTAGAAAGCATCACAAGTTAGCGGATTTTGTTATTTCTAGGACAAAGGGAACAGGAACAGCGAAGAAGGTGAAGGGCAACCTGAATACCACATGTTAGAACAAGAAGAGACGGGTAGGTAATGCTATTGTCATGTTACGTGTTACTGGTTACGTGAAACGTGTCCGTTATAATCCAGAATTCGCTAAATTAGAGTCCATTCTCCGCGACAAAAAGCCGGTTAGCGATTGTCTTTAGATATGATCACGCCCACAAGGTTTCTCCTCGTGCAAAAGCTTTGATACGAACACGAGTTTTACTTGCATAAAAATGAACCTGTAGGGAAAACAAATTTTCTTCAGTATGGTTTAAGGTTACCGTATACCTTCAAGGGTGTCTCGCGTCCAAGCAATGTAGCGCGTCCAGTTTAATAAACAACAAAAACGTGTCTGCGAACTTTTTCTTTCGAAATATTTTTTCAATGAAAGCGATTTTTGAACAAACACTTCACACTTTTCTAAAACTATTTCGAAAGCGTTCCATAACTTTTCACTGTAACTGAGTATGGCAAAACGCAGACATGTTTTTTTAGCGCTTTGAGTCTGGAAACTGAGGAACAAATTAAATTAATGAAAAACAAAATTCGCTTCGTCTTGTAGCTTTGAGAAGGTGATTCGGACGCTCGCATTTCGAAGTCGTGAAAAATTCGACAATTCATTTTATTTCAAAGTTATTGGTATAGTTGGAAAAGTAGCTCTGTAAGCTTTAATTTGATATAGGAGTTTAGGTATCTACAGTTTGATCTACACACTGTCAAAATTTGGGGGCACTCGGACAAATCCCTATGAGTTTTAGCTCTTTACAGTGTCCACTTCAAGTGAAAAAATTGATTCGAGAAAACAGCGCTAAATATGTCAATCGGACGGGTAATTTTTACTTCTAGCCAAAACTTAAAACCGCCATTTCTCTGCCAATATTTAATCTTTTTCAATGATTTCTTTTTTACATTAGGGATTTCATTTTGATATTGAGGTAAAAGGCAACTCGTGAATGGCCTATTCAACACCGAACAAAATTGCCTTAGGTTTTCTTTGTTGATATTTCCAGCAGTTTCGAATGAGGAGGATCTCACTAAACCTGTTAACCATGACTACAATGTACTCGAGGGACCGGGGGAAACTGGTGACGAAGTTGACGAGCGTGCAAAAGATAGCATATCACGTGATCCAGACCAAACAAGTGAAGACTCAGACTTGTCGCTAGAACCGTCAAAGATTCTCAATATGGAAGACAACCCCGCTTATGCAAAGCCTTGGAAGACAAAAGAAGACTCAGATTTGCCACTTGAACCTTCAGATATTCTGAACATCGAACATAACCCCCTGTACTCCACGCCTTTGAAGGCAAAAACCGCAGAGCCTTGCTCAAGAAGACGAGCGTATAGTATGTAGTAACTGAAAATACCACAAGCCCTTTTGGATTGTAGTAAAAACGAGGAAAGCCCCAGGGGGTGGGGGGGGGAACTCGTCATACCTTTCAGGGGCTAAGAACGCGGTTTTGTATCTTTTACGATGTTCAGTCTCAGAAGGTCCATAGCGCGGGAGGTATTAAGCCGAAAAATATATGGCAAGAAATAATGGTACCTCTAAGTGTGAAAACTATTTCAAGCACACCCATAAAACAGGGTCCTGGTACCTCCTAGGGGGTCGTTTTGGAATTTCCCACGAGCTTCCCCGTACTTTTTATATGGGAGACCCTCGTCCCTCCCCCCTGGGAGAAAAGACAACAACTTAGTTATCGCTTTCTAGATCTTTAGAAATGCCTTGTAAAAAATAAAGTCGGGAAGTTTAATTGTAGCGAATATTGAATAAAAAAAGTATTGAGGAGTTCTGAATCGTTCTCTGAACACAAAAAAGATGGAGATAAAGCATTAAAATAAAGCAGTATTTATGTAAGTATTTGGAATATTAAGTTATAATTTACGTAAAAAGAATGACGTCATTTCTTAAATATTTTTCTCACTCCTATTTTCTTCTTTTTTCTTGTTCTTTTTCTCATATTTAAATTTTATGTTGTTAATTTGTTGACCACAAATTTAAATCACTGTTCTGAACCTTACTTGCTAGTCCCGCATTATTCAGTTGGTGAAGTGGTGCGGATTCTTAACTTTCGGGTAAGGTAGTATGAGAAAAAAGAAAGAAAGTAGAAAGAAAAGATTATAAAATTTATTGTTGCATGCAGTAGTAGGTACAACTACACGAAAGTATTATGTTCCGGAACGTATATAGAACATTTTGCGTTATCTTGTGCATAGGTCAACAACCGAAAGAACATCTGCGGCTGAGAAAGTACGTTGTAAGACATTGAACTATTTGAAGTAAAGCGTTTAAAAAGTGCGTATATCTGTGTAAATGTAAACAGCAAATAAATTATGTTAAGTCCTTCACGTAAACGTCGACTTTGTCTCTTAGTTTTATTTTACTCAGTAAAACAACAGTTAATAGTGGGGCAGCAAGATTATTTCTTGTTAGAAGAATACTTAGAGACCTGAATATGAGAGAATCGATATGTTTGCACTATGGGTGAAATATTTGAAATAAGCAGACCACTATAGCCTCTTCCAGGCGTTCATTAGTTGGGACGCAGCGCGACAAAAGGCGAGCGAAAAAAATAGGACAACGTCTGGAAGAGGCAAAAAGGATAAAATTTAATGATGCATTTGGTAGTACGTACAACTGAAGTAATACGTTGTGTTAACGCATATTGAGCTCGAGCATTTAGTGTAGTCTCGTGCATAGTTCAACAACCTGACGCACGAACGCTCAGAAGATACGTAGTTTCAAACATTGAACTATTTCAACTAAAGCGTTAAAAAATTGTTTATATCTTTGCTACACGCAAAGGTCGAGTTAAGCTCTCAGTTTCTTTTTACTTGATCAAACAGCAGTCAATAGTGAGGCATGAAAATTATTTTTTGAAAGAGGAGTACTTAGAGACTTGAAATATGATAAAATGACGGCTAGTTTTTTCGTATTCTTTACTTGGAATTGAACGCTTCTATTGCATATTTAGCCCGGATATGGTTTTAGAACCGTTGGCGTGCTAGACGATCTAGATTATTGCGAATTTTGCTGGAAAAATATAATTATTTGACTAGATGTCGTCGTCGTTGCTTAGCTCTCCATAGCGTCTTCAGGGCCTAAGTTGGAGTGCGGCGCGAAAAACGTCGAGGGGAAAAAACGGAGCAGCGCGACGACAGAAAGCCGCGCATCTCCCCTCTCCCCTATTTTTTTGCTCGCCGTTTTTCGTGCAGCATGCGCCCTAACGAGCTGAACACCTGGAAGAAGCTAAGGGACAGACCATTAGAGATGTGATGGGGAGATAGGAATTTTTCAGCGTGCAAGAATTTTTTTCACGTTCACTGCCTCTGCAGGATTTTTTTCCGTGGCAAGTCCCCTGTACGAAATGTTTTTCTTTTGCTTTCCTGTCAAAATTATACTCGGAGGAAACATACCCAGGTATCAGACACATCCAAGTGCTATTGCCGGCTGAAGTGGGGCTGCATGCCATTTTTTGGTGTGATATTTAGGGCAATATTCATTACTTACTTACCTACTTAGGCCTATCGCTCCAGTGAAGAGCATAGGCCATCGACAATCACTCGTCAGCGAACTCAAACTTGGGCTTTTCGTTCAGCTTCTTTCCAGTTGTCGTCGTAACAGGTTCAGTTCCGCATCAGTGTCCCGTCGACAGCTGTTTCATCCCTTGGGGTTTCCACCTCAGAGCTTGACGGTACGTTGTTTGGTGCTTTCCGCAGGGTGTGACCAATCAAGCCCCATTTTCTTCTCAAAATTTGTTTACCCACCGGTTGTTGTTTCTCTCGCTGCCAAAGCTGCTCACTGCAAATTTTCCCAGGCCACCAAACGTTAACGATGCGCGTGTTAGACAACTATATATGAAAATCTAGAAATTCTGAAGTGCCTTTCTTGTCCGACATCATCGTGTCAAATCCATGGAGAACTGATTTTACATTGCATTGAAGATGCGTAGCTTTGTCTCTGTCCTGATTTTTTAGACCTCCAGATGTTTGTGAGCATGTTAAATGGTACCCTTGCCTTAACAATTCTTGCCAGTACATCTACATCTGTACCTCCTTATTTGTCTACAACACTGCCAAGGTATGTGAAAGAGTCTACCTCCTCTGGCCGCTGTCCGGAAGCCTTCCACTGTGACAGGATTTTCTTTGATGGTTTGATCCTCAGGACCTTTGATTTACTCCTATTGATCTCAGTCCTGTTCTGTTTGGTGCTGCTGCCAGTCAATACCCCGGACAATCAAATGCAGTCTGCTTAGTGCACGCAGATTCAAAGAGTCGAAGATGCCCCGCAGAAAATTTTGAAAAACTAATAGAAAGCATTTTTGGTGAGCCGTTTTCCACGATTTTCAGCCGATAAATTTAATTTATCGATTTAACTTGAATGATAGTGCGTCTTTTGTTTTGCAAAAAACCTAAAATAGATGAAAACAGCCCATACTAAACGCATCAGTTGCGAAATCACTTCAGTATTTCGAGGCTTTCAAAACACGGTATTGTGCTGGCTTAAATGCAAGCGAATCAAGCTGGATGGACTGTTTAAAGCAGATGTATCTTTTATCACTTTTAAGCCATGGTTATCCATTAGGTCTTCGCGGCAGTCCCTCGCACCTCGCTTATAAGAGACGAGATGGAGAAATGCTCCGCCGCCAAAAGTTGAAAGTTTCAGTAAAGACCCAAAACAATGCCAATATTCAAAAGATAAACCCAAAACTTAAACTAGCAAATTATAGCCACCCAAACCTTCATGTCAAGATGGGTGTGGAAATGTTCAAAAGCTATCAGCCCTTATGTGGTGAAACAAAAAACATAGAGGCACAGAAGAGCACCCAAGGCATGGCAGCCTGAGCGTCAGTAAACCTACTAGGGCATTAGACACCCGTTCAGGCTAACATGGGTAGAGCTAGGTGAGAACGACGTAACAGCACTTGCGTAATGACATTAAGTTCAAGGTACTTGTACAAGTTACAGGAACATGGGTGTCGGAACTAAAAGCAAAATTAGGGGATCGTATTTGTTGACACGACTCAATAAAGCTGCCGTACCGTTTAAACTCAACGTTTTACTTTATCTTAACTGGGAAAACCTAACCTTGAACAACATGGTGAATACTCGACTAACACTTTTTTAAATGAATGTTGTGTCGCGTAGCACCGGGAACACAAATAGTGGAACCAGAGAATTAACTCTGAAGTGTAAATTATAGTGCTACTTAAACCCATGAATAACCCACTGGGCGTTAGCCCTAGTAAAGGGAAACAGGGAACCACACGAGGCAAAGAAAAAATCTTTTGACCTCGGTGGGAATCGAACCTGTGCGACCTTGTAGCTCAGTCGGCAGAGTAACGGTAGATCTATTCCGGAGGTCGTGGGTTCGATTCCCACCGAGGTCAAAAGATTTTTTCTTTGCCTCGTGTGGTTCCCTGTTTCCCTTTACTAGGGCTAACGCCCAGTGGGTTATTCATGGGTTTAAGTAGCACTAACACTTTTTTACCCGCGTGGAACCACGCAAAAGCACGCCCCTCGACCTGTCCTCGACCCCTGTCACTCATTTCCAAATAAGGCAACACAATGTCACGCTCTCCTGAACAGTATTACTGAATAGTACAAACTTAGAAAACAAACGTGTAACAAATACACCGAGCCAAATGAATATAGTACTGCACAAGCCCGACATTGAAAGGATAAACAACCTCGACAAAAAAAATCACTGAATAGAACAAAACATAGTAAAGCGGTAATGTCTTAAGGGAGCCTTTGGGGCTTGTTACTTTCGAGCAGTCTTTATTTTCGCGTTACTTTCGGGGAACAAAAAACGTTATACTAAGTTGATGCGTTGATGCGACTGAGCTCTTCTAAAGAATAAAAGGACAGAAATTTGTGAACAAAAATCATGAAATGAGGTGACAAGAAGTGACTGTGATAATGATAGTGATGATGATGGTGATGATGATAATAAAAATCGAATAAGTACTCAGGATGATCCATCAGTATAAAGTACTGTTATCAACGGGGTCCTGCTGAATAAGAATGAAAAACTGATAAATAAGAATTATTAAAATATGTAAAATATGATACATATTACAGTAAGGACACTCGAACCGTGAACACTTGACATTTTTCTGTACATTTTTTTTTTTTGACAATTAAGAAATAATGGTTCTTCTTATGATGTATAGTGTTACATGTTTCGCATTTTGTAAGTGTAAAAACATTAAATACTCTTATCAAAAGGTCGAGCCCGCATTCTATAGTCACTAAAAAAATGTACAAACAAATATCAAGTGTTCACGGTTCGAGTGTCCTCACTGTAAAGCAAAAATGCACTAAGTTAAAAACCGTTCAACTACAAAAGAAGAGTGCCTTAGTTATAATTATCAACAAGTACCGCACGTAGTATTCACTTGACTATCGATTGCAAAAATTAAAATCCTTTGAACCTTGGTCTGGGCTTGCTACTTTGTGGGAATCACTTCTTTCGAGGGGTCTTGGGCCTCACTTTTTTGGCGTTAATTTCGGGGATCGTTACTCTGCTGAATATTATTGAATACTAGTAGTAATCGCAGATTAAAGAGTGCATTCGAGTTTTGGTAGGTTTAGTATGTTAACACAGCAAAAATTCTAGGGACAGTAGTTTGTGCCTGAGCTGTTAGGTAGACGTAAAATTGGCCTTCTGGTTCTTCTGAGAACCTGGCATGGAAACCATATATAACTCTACCCCCTCCTACCCGGGGCCCGCACTGGGGTACTTATACAACTTACAATAATAATAATTTATAATTATCAATAAGAAAATAAGTCAGTAACGAAAAAATAAATAAAAACAAAATAAAAATAAAACCAACGTTTTCAGTAAAAGCTTGAAGTTGGGAAAGAAAGCAAACTAGTGAGACAATCTCAGATAGTGCAGAGTGTTATGCAGGACTGTCAGTACGTTTTGAGTCATCAGCTGCCTGTTTGTAACTTGTTAGTTTAAGGCTCAAAAATAACTTACAATTACTGTTTGTCAAGACGGTTTTAAATTTTACTGTGGTGTTTTACGTGGAATTTCGTTCATTCTAAATTCATTAATACGTTGAACTAGCAAACGTGATACTTTTAGTTTTTCAACGCCAACGTTTGTAACTTGATACTTTTGTTAACACGATCGATAGCACGATCTTATTAGGTTGCCACCGATGGTGTTAACAGTAAACCAGTTCAAAATACACAACGATATCAATTTATACAACCGAGGAGCGTTTCAACTTGACCGATATTATGTCCTACATAGGTGAATGCGCCCCCTCAAAGACTGACTAAATTTATTTGCGGTTTCCGTGCATGAGTGCCACAGTGTCTACAGTAATATTTGATGCCGTTAACTCGGAAGTGTTTCGGGTAAATACATTTGTGAACTTCTTGTTCTCTTTCATAGGAGAGAAAATAAACAAGCGACTGAGAAGATCCATTCGTTTCCCTGTTTAAAGCTTAGCAAACACGAAGTAGTTTGAAAACAGCACACGGCATTTTGGAACCGAGCAAGGGATGATTCCAAAAGATACGCTGTCACAAAAGCGTTCTGTGCACTAAAAGGGGGAACTGATATTACCCGAAATATGACTGCTATTGGCCGTTAAGACGAGAGTGTGGTATCGCACGCGTGAATCTGAACTCGAAAACGGATTGTATCATGTTGACAATGCTAGACCGCATGCGTCTTACATACTGTGTTCAACCGCAAGGAAAAGCACTAAACATATAGTTAACACTAACGCTAATCAATCTGCGCATCTGCGCATGCGCTTCGTGTAAATCGCTTTTGTTCTTAAGAGAATAGTACCACAAGGATAACAAGAGAATATTGGAACCATATATAGTTTTCTGATGTTACGAAAGAACTTATGTAAGTATGGTACGTTTTACGTAGCAATCAAAGGTACCTACCCCACCCGCTCAAAACAAGGCTAATTAATTAATTGAAATTAATTAATTAAACAAACATTAAAGTTTACACCTTATTGCCATAGTGCCTTATGGCCTTATTGCCATAGTGCGTTAGCGGCGTCAACCCCCAAACCATCCCAATAGTGCACTCTGCACTAAAAAGGGAAGAGTGAGCCCGGTGAGTGACGCCCCGTTTTTTCCCCTTCCAGTCCCCCTCCCCGCCCTCGTTCTCTCGCTCCAACCTTCTCTGATGTCCTTGGTTCGCTCTGTCAAAAGCTCTGTCTTGACCCTTTCTTAGAAACTTTAAAAGGGACGTTTTTTGTAAAGAATGATTATCAAACAGAGAGGAAAACCTTTTTAGCTCGCGATTAATTTAATTCCCTGCCTGTGTCACATGAATATTTGCAAGGAAAAATATCTGGACGTGGCTATCGATCATGTCGATGGATAACTCGGGAAGCGGCCAAGTTTTAAAATGGATAAGAAAGATGGAATACCCTTTAATGGTCTTTCAAGATCAAGGTAATGAAAAGTTCGGAACTTCAATCTTGGTATCGTATCTTTAGACAAACTTCCTCTTTTTCTCCGAAGGGGCTTATCCGCAAATCAGCATGCGGTCTAAACGCGCCTTAGCCGCGTTTGACATGAGTACGGCTCATCATTAAAGCTTCGCGCAGCTTTGCAAGCCTTTTGTTTGTTTCTCATCGAAAGTGAGAAAAAAACGAGCAAAATTCCACTTTTAGAAAGCTTTGACTAAGTCCTGAAGCTTCTTTTTTCTGCCTTCGCAAGAAGACTGCAACCAAGTTAAGAATGGTAAATATTTACACTGCAATATCACATGATTTCGGCATCAAATTTCTTGTGCGATTTGCCAGAACAATGCAGAGGAAAACGGTTCTACAAAGGCTTCTCAACGAAGAATTTCCACCATCGAAATAACCACAAACATGTCTGGTAATCTCTCTTTACTTACAGTTCTCTTTATTATGTGTTATTTCATCAAGAAAGGCGGAAATGTCATTTATACCACGATTACTCGAGACCCAAAAGGAGATTACTTTACGGACGTCTGCAACAATTGCTTAGAATATAGCGCTGAACCCATTCAGCAACCTTTTTGCAGATGTAAATGGCCGAGTCTTCTCTTTCTGGGATCTAAAAAGCGCTGTATACACGAGGGAAAGTTTATGCGTAAGTACAGTGGTTATGAATTTATACTGTTTACACAAAGAGCTGATATGCAGGTTTGTATAGCATAAGACTTCAATTAACTTGCCATGATGCAGTTAGTGCAGTTGCTAGGAGGTAGCTAGAATTATAGTAAGTGTTATGAACGTTGCCTACGTTTATTTGAAGACCGTTAATTTATTGCAAGAAACTATCTACTTAAACATGTAGACCTTCAGGCCGAGATTAATTTGCCTATTATCATAACAATTACAATTTCCTCAAATGTGATTGGTGCATATAGACTGCTTTATTATATAGACACGAGTGTTTTACTGGAAAATACACCACTCGTAAATTTCATACGAAACTACATCCGGGACTCGAGTGGTGTGTTTTCCATATCCTCACTAGTGAAGATATCGATGATTTCAACTTTGTCTCTTAAATTGTACTTAAGGTATATTGTAATTCCCTTGAAATTGTTCTACTATCAAACTTTTTTTTAAACTTGGCGTGATTAACATTCATGTTATGAACATTAAAAAATGCAATAAAAAATGGGGTTACCATGCTTGTTTACATGTCAGCAGGCTCTCAAAATGGGGTATTTTTACTGGTTGTACACAGTACGTTAAAAATTCGAATCACCTTAATGTACAGATGTAAGTCTTGTTTACCTGAAAGACACAAAGTTTTATCTTGACGGGGAAGCTTCATTTATTGACATAAGCAGTATTGCTTCATTTAAGCTGATTTAAATTGCTTGGTTGCGGGTATATTGCACTTTTTCGGACAGTTCTGTGGTAAGCTTGAAGTCCTCGCCTGGGAACCGTTTCTCGAAAGTCCCGGTAACTTAACGGGCCCGAAATCACATTTTGAAATCAAATTCTCGAGAAAAGTAGGGTGTGTTCTGACCTCTAATGAAGTCCATTTTGTTTCTTTAGCTGATACCTTTACTGTACCATTTTCAAAACTTTTGAAACTCCCATCAGGAATGGAAAACAAAACAGCTTAACGGGCCCGGTAATTACCGGGAGCTTCGAGAAACGGGCCCCTGGCCAAAATACATCCAGTTATGTAGGAGACTATTTATCACATATTCACTGCTGAATCCTGCAGGAGGCAGGAGACGCATGTCATGTAAGAACTCAGTTAAATGACCTGGCTCTCCATGAGTTCTCGTAGCTCAGTGGATAGAGCGTCCGCGGTGTTCGGAAGGTCATGGGTTCAAATCCTATCAGGACTCAGATTTTTTCTAGGTCCCATGCTCTGTTACATTACTTCACATGTAGGAGACTATTTTCCCCCAAAAAATCATGCTCCACTATCAAACATTTTTCTTCTTCAAATATGTTTGTTATGAGACTGTTCTAACCAAAACCTGAAAAGAAAATCAGGGATCACTGTGCTCATTTAAGAGAAAAGGAGAATTTATTTCACTGTCGAGCTTAGTTTGAGGGAAATCCTATGTTTTCTATGTGCACAGCCCAGGGGGAGTACTCGGGATTTCAAGTGACGGGGATGATCGAATGGAGCCGGAAGTCAAGACCTAAAAAAATACCAAGGGCTTCCAGCAGAACCCAAAAAATTCCCTGGACCAAAAATTAACCCCCCAAAAATCCCATGCTGATTTTGTGGCACTTTAAAAGTTCCAAGTCACAAGCAAAAGAAATCGAAAGTTCACTAAAGCAAAAGGGAATTCCAGTGATGGTAAAGCCAATTGACCGAATTGAAGCAGTTGAAGTCTTGTAACACGTGCGATGTAAAGCGGCACCATAGTTAATCATCGGTTTGTCTAATGTTACGCATTAGCTTGAGGATGTGAATTTTTTTCTTGTGACAAGAACAATATTCTCGCCACTCAATTACATAAAATTCATATCTTCTCGCCACCATGGAATATCCTCTAATGTATTTTGCTCTAATCAATCTGCAAAGTTGTAATTAGACAGTGTAATCAGACAATTGGCTGTAATCAGACAGTAACATTAGCTAATCATCTTAAGTCCTCTCCATTACAGCCACGAATTACAACATTGATTACAATCACTATAGTAACCAATTCAAGAGACTGCAGACTTTGTAAAATTGTGGAGGTTTAATCTCCAGTGACGTTCTGAATTTTTAATTATGATATTAAAATTACTATTGTATAAGTTCTTCAAATGGAACTTTTACTTTTGTGGGAAATTGCAATTGTTATGATTAATTGGTAACAGGACATTGTGTCGTTCAATTCAGTCTGTAATCATACTCGTGATTAATAAATCGGACTCCCGCTTTGTGTTCATTACAGACTGAATTGGACCCCACTCAGTCCTTTTACCATTATTAATTTTAGACTGTACCTGACTTTAAGGCTGGTTTCCACTGGCACATATAAGCATAAGCATAAGTAAGATTTTGATAACTTATAATTAAATGCCTTCATGTAAAAAGGGTGTATGTTATATCGGTTTTTGGGCCGATTTTCATTTTTTGCAGGATTGAGCTAATTTTTGGCAGACTGACTTGTTTTGACATGAAACACATTGTTCCGTAATTGTCTTGGTCGATTTGCGTTTCGTTCTCCAGAAACAACATTTGCAAAAAAGCTCAGTTTTCCTCTGGAGACCTTTTGTTCAACAAAAGACAAAAGAAACCTATTGTTTCGCTTAGTTTTGCTATTCGTGTAATTATGCTAATCATTTACTGCTGCTTCGTTAGCGCTAGCGATTAAGGTATCAGTGTACCCCAAATGACCATCATTCTTCAGCGCCGCTTAAAGGTCGGACGGTTGGCGCAAACCCTACTAAAGTATATATTTTCTGAAAGCTTAATAATTGTAGATTCCGATGGTTTATTCACTAGCGTAAAAAAATTTAAGGTTTCTCAAATATAGCGCCCTCTTTCTCGATGTACGGAGGTTCACTAATCATGTTCGTTTCTGGTCAGATTTGAGTGGGAGACCGTGACTTATATCGCTATGTCTTCTTGACACCTTTCTCTAAAAAACGGTGTCGGGAAATTTTGATTACTTGTCTGGTTTGATTCTGGCACGCAGTTAAACTTTGAGAGTTGAAAAAACACGCATTCTCTTCACTAAAATAGTCATAACTTTTGAGAGAAGCAAAAAATAAAAATTCCCCGACACGGTTTTTTTGCCTGATCATAGGGCAACATTCTCTCCAAATTTCAGCGAAAAACATTGAAAATTCGCCGGAAACGAACTCAAAATGTGCGCTTCACTCGCTGAAATTTTCGTTTCGAGATATGAAGGAAAATATACTTTAGGGCGTTATTCCGGTCAGTAACGAGATAATTACTCAAGATGTCGGAATATAATGACCTGTTGATAGACCAAGTGTAGGATTATTTTACTTTAACAATAGAGCTCATATCAATTACAAAGCGGGCTCAAAATGTTGCTCCTGGCAGGAAATATCCTTTGCAAGATCTGATTTCCGCCGCTTGCGCAATTTTCGTTCAATTTTTCGTTTTCTACTTTTTAAAAGCCCTAGCTAATGTGGATTCACATTTCTTCTCATGAAACAGCTTGAGGGATACTAAAGACAAGGAAAAAGCGTTCGCGTGAACAAGGGAAAGGAAATCTTCGAGGACGTAACTCGTGCAGATTTTGATCGAACAGCGAAAGCGCTAAGGAAATTATGATAAGAAAAATGTATATTCCTCGATGGGCAATCCTCTTTTTGACAGGACGTGATCCAACATGAACCAAGCACGGATCTTGCAGAAACATTCTCCAAGAAAATCACATCTGCGTGAGAAAACCGACAAGAAACTGATTTCAAGAGATTTTCTTGCAGGCGATTGCTGGCAACAATTGCTCGACCGGCCAACTTTTGCCACGACTCTCGTGAGTCCGGTTCTGCGGGTTCGTCTTTGCCTTTGCCTTCAATTTTCGCCCGGCTAACACTAACACCAACGGTCTTGTTCTCCCATCAATGCTCTTCCTCGTTTAGAGCAATGTTTCTTCTGCTCAAAGTAGGAACCTCGATCACTAGCCGCTAACGCATCAGCTCGATCTTTATCAAATGAAATCGAACCCTTTTTCCTCTTTTAAAGTTTCTTGGCACTAGTGAAAGGACATTAGCTAGGACTTTTGCATTTTCTCTTCTACGACATGGAATAGATATAAGTTTTTAAATTTTTGTCTGCAAATTAGAAAATACTCGAAGCAGCACACAAACGTGTGAAAATCGCACAACACTGCGCTGTCACGCGATCTTTTAATGCAAGTCAACTCTCGTGTTGACAACGTGTTGACAGTTATCAATTAGAGATAATTAATGGCAAGAAGCGTTTTTTGTGAATAACTTTGCTTAGAATCAATCTTTTTTCATAGAATTTTTTTTAAATGAAAGATTGCAATAAGATCTATCTGAAAAAGCAGAAAACAACTTTTTTGAAAAATGATCAAATTTGGGGTACACTGATACCTTAAGGCACTGAACGGAGCAGCTGTGAATTTGTTTTGTCGTGACTGTTATGAAAAATTGTGGCGTGACTTGGAACATTCATTGCATGCGTTTTCATTCGAATATGCTAATTTAGTCTTGAAGTTTCGTGCATATTTAATTAGTCTTGTCACGGTGACTAAGCAATTTATTGTAGTCATTTACGTCTGCTGCTGAAAATAGTTTTACATTGTAATGTTACTCTATTTAGTAGAGCTGGAAAGAGAATCTTATGCTGTAAGTATATAAGTGAATCGGTGTAGTTTTTAGATGGTTTTTTCCCAGGAGTGTTTAGAGAGAATTATCTCATGAGTCAGTAGTGTTTACTGAAGTGTGACGAAGGTCGCGTGTAAAGTCTCGACGGAGGTCGTGTTTGTGGAAGTGTAACAGAGAGGTTACGTGGATAGCTGACAGAGGCTGTGTTTATACAAGAGTGACAAAGGACGTGTGTAAAGTTTAGCGGAGGAGTGTTTATTCAAGTGTATCTGACAAGCCTAGCTTGTGCTTGTTGTGAAGTCTTGAGTGGAGTTACAGCATTCATCTGGAATAAATAACCTTGTTGTTGTTTCCGACATCCCTGTGTTCTGTTTAGACTACAAACTACCTGCCACTTAAAACATCGAACTTGCAACAGTGACACTGGTTCGATACAAGCTAAGGGTGGGGTCGTTTTTGGTCGTTTCTCTACTTATTCACAAACCAAAAACATCTATTTAAAAATAAACGTGCTGTCAAAGCTGCTAAAAGGAATCGTTTTAGTTCGTGTTGCGTCAAAATCCGCCTTTGAAAGATTTGCTCCAAAGATGCCGCTTCATGTTTTCCGTGGAGAACAAAGCGCAGATTGACCAAAACAATTACGGAACGATGCGTTTCATGTCAAAACAAGTCAGTCTGCCAAAATTAGCTCGATCCTGCCAAAAAGTGAAAATCGGACCGAAAACCGATATAGTCGCCCTTTTTGCATGAAGGCCTTCAATTAAGTCACCTTTTGTTGATAATTTCCCAAACAAAAGGGGCTAATTATTATCGGCATCTTACTTAGTTATATGTGCTTAAAGTGCATAAAACAGCCTTTACAACTGTGTGAATCCGAAAACTACATGTATTGACCAATCAGATTCTTAGAAAATTCATTTTGTGAATTAAAATGAAGCCGGCATCAATTTCCTGGTCGACTGGACAGTAATGCTGTCATGTACCAGCTCCTTGTGGTTTCAAACATGCCAAATGATAGGTTCCTGTCTGGGGAGGGAGGGGGTATGTATATCCCCCTTCAAGGTCATTACATCTTTGCTGTTGGAATTTCAGCATTTTTCAAGGCCTAATGTTACGTGTCAGAGGTTTATCCTAAATTCCAGTTTGTTTCTAGTCACTTCACACTATTATTATGAAATTCAAATCTCGGCAAATGATATTATTGGTTTATTAAGTAGCAGTAGCAGTAGCAGTTATAGTAGTAGTAGTATCGTTATCATTATTGTTATCATTATCATTATCATTATCATTAGTAAGAAGTTTCAGTTGGACAAAACCTGAGGCTTGGTCCATTAATTAACCCTGCAAAAACAGAACTCATCCAATGACCGTAACTGTAAAATGTAAATTTTTACTAAGAAATAAATGATGATGATGATGATGATGATGACGCTTGCTAGTTCAGATTTAACAAATAAAGAAGCCTAAGCCGTGTATTACATTAAGATAAATTAAAACACGACAGTCATTTGAGAACACAGGGAAAATGTAGAAAACATGAGCTGCAGGTGAGTGTTTTCTACATTTCTTGATTGTTCCCAAATGTCCAGAGTGTTTTATCACTTAACAATTAGACTACAAGCCCGAGTTTTCTTGCTCGTAGAAACGAGGGCGAGTAGTCTAATTGTTTAAGTATAAATTTACTGTAGTCTCATTGCATAAAAAGAAAAAAAATGTCAAGTAACGCATAGAAAAGAACTGTTTTATTATGTTACATCAGGTTCAAACGTGATGCGTGATGTGCACTGATGCGTAACTGTTGACTATCAGCAGATAGTCAACGGTAATATAGCCAATCAAATTCACGGATTCACAAAAGACTACGGTAAATTTATACTAATGTGTAATAGGCTTAGGCTTCTTCATTTGCTTCATGAGATAGATTTTACATGCCCAAAACAAGAAAACACGTTTTTCTTTGTTTTATGCTCTGATAAAATGTCGGTTTTTGACCAATCAGAGCATGTGCAGGGTTCTATCTAAAATATTAAAATAAATATAAATTATGTGCAATTGCACTTATTCTCTGTTGTAGTTAAGGAGGATTGTCAGGAGTGGCCAAATGAGTTTATAAAAGTCATCGACACTGAAGAAAAGGATTCCGAGTATACATTTTATAAGGAGTTTGACCAGTCCTCTTGCCAGTTGGAGCCATTGATATCCTATCACAATAATACCATGGGAAAGTGGCAGTTTCTCAATTTATCTGAAAATGTGTTTGCACTGCACAGTGGTCCACACCAATCTTTAAAAATAAAGGTATGCTTAGTTAGTGGTCTGGGTTTGAGCACTGGCGGGGGACATTGCATTGTGTTCTTAGGCAAAACACTTTACTCTCACAGTGCCTCTCTCCACCCAGGGTTATAAATGGGTACCAGCAAATTTAATGCTGGGGGTAACCCTGCATTGGACTAGCATCTCATCCAGGGGGGAGTAGAAATACTCCTGGTCACTTCATGCTACAGAAACTGAGATAAGCACTGGCCTGATGGGCCACTTGGCTTACATGCACTCTTAACCTTAAGTTTGTTTGTTTAATTTCAAATTATTTCATTTATAAGGGTTAATTATTGGGCTGGAGGGCTTGTTAACTAATTAGTTAGAAATGCAAATATTGCAATCTGATTGACTGCATTGTGCACAAAATTAAAATTGAGTTTATTTTGGCACTGAATTAATTTGTTTACTATTTTTAGTGAGGCATGGTGGCCTCATGGCTCAACTCTGGAGTGAGCAGTCCTGGTTCATTAGCCCTGGCCGGGAACATTGTGTTGTGTTCTTGGGCAAGACACTTAACTCTCACAGTGCCTCTCTCCACCCAGGTGTATATATGGGTACCGGCGAATTTAATGCTGGGGGGTAACCCTGTGATGGACTAGCATTCCATTCAGGGAGGAGTAGAATTACTCCTAGTTGCTTCTTGCTACTGAAACCGGGATAAGCTCCAGCCCGATGTACCGGAGAGGCTGGAAGTTCAGTTTGCCTTAATGCCAACTTTCACTTATTTCTCTGACAATTGTGAGGGGTATTGTTAAACTTTACTGGATAATTGAATTTCTGAGAAGAATAAAATTCAGGAAATATTTATTATGTAGTTCATAATTACCGGAATGTAACTTTTTGAATCAACTAACAGGTATGTGCCCAGCTGCAAGTTTCATAAACAATTCAATTTGTGCATGATTATATGGGTTTTAAGTGGGTTTTTTGAAGAAAAGGAAATGGAAACTTATGGTTGACTGCGGCTTTTTTCTTTTATCGGGAGTTGTACACAGTTCCCTCACACTTCGAGGAATACAGAAAAGAGCCAATGTACAGGCATGACGTAAATCGATGTACAGGACAACGAGGCCAAACGCCGCACGTGTTATTTTCTCATGCACATGTTATTTGGCCACACATGTTATTTTCTTTTGCATGCACGTGTTATTTTCTCTTGCATGTGTTATTTTCACTTGCACGTGTATATCGAGGCCCAAAGCCCCTGAAAAAACTTAGAGGGGCGGCCAAATTGCAGAAAAAAATCTCGATTTCTCACGCCTGCAAACCAAATTAGGATGCGTTCTCTCGTTCCTCGAGAACGCAATTATAGTATGAACTTGAAGCGCAATGGTACTTAAATTTTGCTATGTAATATTTATATAACAATTGGAAATCAATATTTGAAGGAATTCCAGCATGGTATAATTTTACAGAAAACATCCAGCTCATTAATTCAGTAATAATTAACGTAACTGAACTGAACTGCACACTTAATTTTTAGACACAATGGAGTATTCAGCAGAGCTGGTGGGGTCATGTATTTAGAAATAATTAATAATAGTAATGATGATAATGATAATACATAAAAATAAATATTAAATTGAAATACAAACCTAAAATGCTATGTACATTAAAACTAAATTGTTGGATTAATGAGCTCAATGTTAGGAAGTTACCTCACAGAGGAAACTACGGAAATTCTTGTTCATGCGTTTGTTAGTTCAAAACTAGACTATTGTAACTCTTTATTGTATGGCCTCCCTAAGCATATGATAAGTAGTTTGCAGTCTGTGCAAAACACGGCTGCTCGTATCGTTACTTTAACCAAGAAATTCGATCATATCACCCCTGTATTGATTCAACTGCATTGGTTATCTGTTCACTTTCGGATTAGTTTTAAAGTTTTATTGTTTATAAGGCGCTAAATGGTCTGGCACCATTATATATCACGGAATTACTTAGTTATCGTACATGTTCACGTACGTTACGCTCTACTGATCAAAAACTTCTGGCAGTTCCGAAGTCAAGACTTAAAACATACGATGACAGGGCCTTTTCCGTTGCTGCGCCTAAACTCTGGAATGAGCTACCATTAGATCTTAGAAGTCTAGATACAATTAATTTATTCAAGAAACACTTGAAGACTGATCTTTTTAGAAAAGCATATAATGCTTAACTTTTTGATAATTTAGAATGGGATTTATGGTGATATTTTTATAAATAAGACTGTAAATAGGTTTTTTTTTAAAATTTATTCATATTTTATTACTGGTTGGATCTTTTTAATTATTTTAATATTATGAATTGTTAAGCGCTTTGGTCAATTAGTGGAGTTAGCGCTATATAAATTATTATTATTATAATGTTGCTGATCTCTATACTATGAGGTGAAAGTTAATTGATAGTTTGCTTTCACCTCATAAATTAGTGATCACCTCATAGAAATCTTGAGGTCATTGTAAATTTGTAATTTCCAATAATAATATCATTTCATATTTTCATGATCTACCCTGCATGATAGAGAGATGACAAAGCTATCTTCACATATAGCAGTTACCTGAACTGGAGTATCTAATTTCTACTGGTAGGTTACTCAAGTATCCCCAAGTCTGAAAAATTTCAAAGGTTATGTCATGAAACTGGGATTGAAGTGCATCAAACTAGATGGAAACACAGAAGAATCCTCATGTTTACTATTCAAAGCAAAGGGAAAAATGCATTGTAAGTATATCACTGATAAATGCTTTTCAACAAATCAAAACTCATTCTGCATGTGAGTCAAATGTTTGATCTCTTATTGGCAGTGGCATATTCCAGTTCTGATCAGTTTTCAAACGAGGTAGTTGGTGAACAAAATGGAGATATTAAACTGACAACACAGGTTGAATTGTGTTGGGCTAAGCTGTCCTCTAGTTGCCTAAATCAGAACTGACTTAAGTTCACTCCAGTTAGTCTAAATAATGCTGATTCATGAAATTAACAGTTTAAGTTCTTAAATTAAAATAAAAATATTTAAGGCTGATGCAGATTATATTCATTTGTTAGTATAGGCCATTTTACAGTTGTGTGCTAAAATTAAGTTACCTGGCCATGAATGCAAGGGAGGCTGGAGGTGACCTTAATTGCTTTGATACAGACCTCTCTGTTGTTCTCATGTAAATGTCAGCTAGTTAGCAAATTGATTAAGAACAACTCGATTTACAAAACAAAAGTAAGGTCTTTATCAAATCATAGTTTATAGAAGAGACTGGTTATGAAGCCCGGGAAACATCAAAGGAGCAAAGATTTATGTTGGAAGGTCCACGATGCCTGTACAATCTTTTGTTTTGCACTCATACACTATGCATGAGTTACATAACCAACACGTTTCTATTGGTTAGTTCCTAAGTACAGAGTAAATAACTATTGTGTTTTGTGCAAGGTCAAGGCCAAAAAAGAGAACAAAAACATATAACAAAGAACTTTGACGAGTTTCATAACCATTCCCCTCTATTAACTATGATCAAATCAAGATCTCCGCCAGCCTCGTTGCCATTCAAAGGCAAGGTCACTAAGAAGACATCTGTAAAATGGTCCATTAATAAAAATTATTCAGACATATGACTTGACTTCAGGCTTGGGTTTCACTTGGCCAACTTTGCTGACTCCCTGACTCTAGTATAGCAAGAAATCAATGTACATTTTTTAATAACCTTAAGGATTTTTATGTTCTATTCTGTTCTTCTTGGATATCTTAAAAAATAAGCTTACTTTTTTTCTTTTAGATCCTCTGGATTGCAGCGTGTCTGATATTTCAACAACATTTACACCACCAATAACGACTTCTACAATAACAGGAACCCTAGTAACTTCTCCAATTGCAAGTTGCCCATCTATTATAGTCACCCCAACAATCACCTGTACTGCCTGTACTGCAAGTAGCTCAATAACTCCACCACCCAAATGCAATGGGCCACGCCAACTGGTAATCAATGATTATAACTACTTTTAATTAGTTGCTTGTCACTTGTAAAACTGCAGAGACTAAAATAGCCATTTTGTTTTTAGGTCTGTTGTCAGAGTCTTTTTGCGGTTAGGAACCAGTTTTGAAAGCTACAAAATTTAAATAATTATGTGGCTGTGGTTTGTTTAGTGGATCAACCTTTTTAACTGGAATTAAACTAGTTTGAAATTGCTGATTTGCTTGGAATTTCTGGTACCTATTTTGAAATGAAATTGCTACACAATACATTTACATGCTTGATCCTCACAAAACAATTGGCAGAGCCGAATCATGATTATTTTTATATGGTAAACTTCTGAAAGTAATGACCCCTTGAAAGAGTGACCCCCTGAAAGTAACCTAAAAAAATTCTAGCCGCTAATAATTCACCAAATGTAATGACCCGCCAAAAGTAGTAGCAAGCCCACCCTCGAGAGCCCCCTCCCCCCCCCCCACCCCGCCCCTGGTTCAATAGTACTATCATTTTCAAAAGGAATGCACTGGGATATTTTTTCAGCAGACTACATGTAACATGTGGGAGGCAGGGTGGCCTCATGGTTAGTGCACTCGACTCCAGAGTGAGTGGTCTGGGTTTGAGCTCTGGCTGGGGACATTGTGTTGTGTTCTTGGGCAAGACACTTAACTCTCACAGTGCCTCTCTCCACCCAGGTGTCTAAATGGGCACCAGTGAATTGTTGGGAAACCTAACAAATTGTGGGGGAGTGACCTGCGATGGACTAGCATCTCGTCCAAGGGAAGTAGAAATACATCTAGCCACAATACTACAGAAACTGGGATAAGCTCCGGCAGCTATGAGCCAGTCTTGGCTCCAAGGCTTCACATGTAACGTAGTGCTCAGTGTATCATGATTATATAGGTACACAAATAAAATTAGTGTAATAATTATTCATAGTTAGGAGTTTTTAAGTCATTGTATGTATGTATAATTATCTTTTTTATTCATTGCAACTTTTTATTATAGGTTTCTCAGTCCAGGACTGTATAGTTTTTCCCTTGTTAAATAAAGTCATTGAAGTACAAACAGTTAACAGTATCTGACTTGCTTTTCCTTCCACCGCTGACGATGTGGTCTAGACATGAATAGATATAGGAGTGCAGGAATAGCATGGCACCCGTGAAATATTAATACCAAAAAAAATGATCATAATACTAGACATGAACAGCCCACCCATGTGGCAGCAACATAGATTTAAACTGGAACAAACTGAAGAATTGTACCATATATTTTAAGAACTGTCTTAAAAACTTTTGGTCTCATACACTATTTCCTAAAAAGAGCTCAGTCCTATCATCTTTAACGTTTTTTGCCTCTCAGAGGCAATGACCAGCTGAAACTAATGCACCCCAAAGGCTCCTTATTTAAAAACAGCAACCCTCGTTACTTTTGGAAGTTTGCAGTACTTGGTGGTATCTAGTATATAGATTTAACCTAAAGCCTACAAATTAAAGTAGTACTCCTGATTGCAATATTAGTGTGCAGTCCAATACCTGGGCAGACTGGTTAATTTAAAAAAAAGCATGTGACCTTGACTAGCAGTAAATTTGAGCCCATGGTATGGTCATGTGATACTGGTCAGAGGATACCTTGTTTTGAAAGGTGTCAGTTGACCATAACATGGGATGTCCAATGTCAAAAATGTGTGCTGGATGCTGGAAACCAAGGCTGCATGTCTCGCTTAACCTATAAGCTGGAGTAGGGCTGCCATGTTGCGCGACTTCATCGTTGTCATTGTAATTGTTTGTATGTGCCAACGAGCATTACCGCTAGCCATGATGACTATGAGAAAAACAATTTATGGGTGCCTATGAGTACGGTCTGGTTGGAGGCCAGTAGAGCTCTGCTATTTAGTGTGTTAGTCAACTGAGACTGGTTAGAATTGAAACAGTTGCCCACAATAGAATGTAGCTTATGACTGATATAAAGCCCAATGTACTTAACCAATTAACCATTAAATATTAACTAGGTATTAAGTATTATTAATTTGCTAAATAAATGTAGATGATAATTAAGATTTGTCATAAGAGATTAATGGTAAGCTTTTGTGCTGGACTCATGATTATGATGTTCTGGTTTGAACTTGCATGATTGGGGTCATTGCATTGTGGCAGTTAACTCTCACATTGCTGCAAGTTATCTAGGGAATAACAGGTGTTGGCAAATTGTTAAGTGTAAGTTTATTTTCAATTAATTCACAGCCTCCTGGAATCATTGCAGCAATTGTGATTGGAGCAGTTCTGTGCCTATCTGTTATTTTTACATTGGTGGTGATGTACCGATACAGATATATATGTAAAACAAGGTGATGCCATTAATAATTAATTATTATGTTTTACCATAGCAACTGGCGGCATTTCATTTCAACTTTCAGTCAAGGAACTTAGTCTAAGTAGTAATAAAGTCCCTTATCTGAATGTTAGTTTAATTTTGTAGTTGATTGTTGAAATTATCAGGTGCCACTGTTATATATTATGTAAATTATTTAAATAAAATGATGATGATGATGATGATGATGATGATGATGTATGAGATGACTATTTCTGAGACCCAAATACCATTGTGCCCATGCTTGTATGAGACTGCTGTCAACTTTTCTCTTTGTGGATTTTCTAATCCCTGTTGAAGCATTTAAAATGGAACTGAGTCATCACACTGTAATGCAACAAATTTTGTGGACTTTCCTTATAAGGATGCAGGAAGTCTGGAGAGCACTCAAGAAGCTAGAGTTGCTCATGGTTATGCTTTGAGCAGCGTCAGCTGAATGAATCAAAATTAGCACACCGGAAGTTAAATCTTGCATAAAATCAAGCAAACCTGAAATAAAATCTGCAGAAAATATTTTTTTCTAGCTCGAAATTTTGCTTGGAGACCTATCTTGATTTTTTGCATGCACGCACCATTGACAATGGCATTTCAAATATAAAAGTTTTGGAGAAAATTATCCAGTAGAATTTTCTGTAAGCCATAAATTTACAAAAACTGAAATTTAGTGGACGGTTTTGTGCACCTTGTGCATCGCTATGGTAACTGATATGATGTCACAAGTACCCTCAAAGTATAGCCCAGCAATAGAGGTGTAAAGAGACATATAGTTTGCCCACACCGTTAAATACCCTTCTTTGTAATCTTCCATCGTTTCACAAACACTGCAGCAATGAAAAACCCTTTCCAGCCTCCTTACGTAACCATGCGGTTCATATTTTATTTTCAACAGAAGACTTCAAGCAAGAAATCCTGACCATGACTTTGATGGTAATGAGTTCTCTTTTACAGCAAAATAGATATAAACAGTTAATGAAGCCTGGTTATTTTGTTGTAAAGGAACATGCATGATTGTTGTTCATTGATGTTATTGTTATTGTTAGCTTGGGAGTTTCTTTTACGCTGTTGTTTTACAAGCAGGGCTGTACTGTACTATTACAGTAGAACAAAGTAATGTTAAATACAATAATTATTGAACCTCTTTTAAGCGGTCACCCCTTAATAAGCCGCCAGTTATCCCAAAATTATTGTCAGTAAAGTACCATAAATAAACCCCCCATTAACGGGCCACCTCTACACCTTTTGATCATCCCGATGAGGGTTTTTCTATTGTCTTTACATTCATTAAACAGCCACCCAAAATTATGTACATGTAAGTTAACTTTGTTTTTGATAAGATGATGACAGATAAGAGTCCGAAATAGAAGGTGACGAGTGATAAAAACAATGAAACACACCCTTATTATGATGGTGTTCTCGTGACTCCATGTTTGCTAAGTTCTTGGCTTGATGGTGAAAAATATTTAAGGTACGACAACCTCTATTAAGCTCAGGGAAAACTCTGTTAAGTGGCCACCTTCCATTTCTGGTGGCTGCTTAATAGGGATTCGACTGCAGTATTTCAGCTTTGTACCCAGCAAACACTTGTTTTGTCACTAGCAAATATTGTATGTGTCGCCATTTGTATGCTTTTTGGGCATAGCTGTTTTATAAGTTTGATGATGTTAAGTTACGGGTGCAATAGGAATGCAAGGAGCCTAATAAGGCACATTGGGCTGCAAATAAAACTGCCTCTTATTGGTCCTAGCATGTTTCTGTATTCAGTTACCGGTATGTACAAGCCACAGTTGTTGCAATAATTCAAACCATGTTTACTGGAGGTTGCAATTCGATCTTTACTCTAACTGGACAATAACATTTTACTTGTTACATCTCTTTGTTTCATAACATTTTGCAGTGATAAGAAACCCTGGTCCTCAGGTAAGCCCTGTTAGTTTAATAATCATCTTACAATGACTGTTGTGTGTTTGATCCTTTTTTTCTGTCACGCTATGCTCTTTTTTGATAGCGTAGCGTTACATGACAGAGAGAGAGAGCGAGCCAAAACTAGACATCTTGTTAGACATGAATTTTATATTTTGGTGAGTAAGCCTCTGGCTGATAATGGTTTGTCTCCTGTAAAGACTTACAGAATTCAAGAAGAGCCACTTTATGTTGAATTGCCAGACATTTTACCTTGTGGCAAGGGATCTGCTGGTAAGTAGTAGGTAGAGCTGAAAAGTTTCCTCAGATAGCTGTTTTCTTTGCAAGTACAAAGAAAGTCAGTCATGGTTGTAATGTTCTGTGCAACCTTGTTTGTTCTGTGCAAGGGTACAGTTAAGTAAACAGTCAGTCATTCAGTCAGTTAGTCAGTCAGTCAGTCAGTCAGTCAGTCAGTCAGTCAGCCAGCCAGTCGGTCAGTTAGTCAGTCATTCAGTCAGTCATTCAGTCAGTCACTTAGTTAGGCAGTCAGTCAGTCAGTAATTTATTCAGTCATTCAGTCAGTTTTTAGTAGGTCAGTCAGTCAATCAGTCAGTCATTCAGTCAGTCAGTCTGTCTGTCAGTAATTTATTCAGTCATTCAGTCAGTCTTTAGTAGGTCAGTCAGTCAGTCAGTCAGTCAGTTAGTCAGTCAGTCAGTTAGTCAGTCATTCAGTCAGTCAGTCATTCAGTCAGTCAGTCAGTCCTTCAGTCAGTCATTCAGTCAGTCACTTAGTCAGGCAGTCAGTCAGTCAGTAATTTATTCAGTCATTCAGTCAGTCTTTAGTAGGTCAGTCAGTCAATCAGCCGGCCAGTAAGTCAGTCAGTCAGTCAGTCATTCAGTCATTCAGTCAGTCAGTCAATCATCAATCAGTCAATCAGTCAGTCAGTCAATCCGCCAGTCAGTCAGTCAGTCAGTCAGTAATTTATTCAGTCATTCAGTCATACATACATACATAACTTTATTTGATAACGCAGGTTAAAGTCAGTCTTTAGTAGGTCAGTCAGTCAGTCAGTAATTTATTCAGTCATTCAGTCAGTCTTTAGTAGGTCAGTCAGTTATTCAGTCAGTCAGTCAGTTAGTCAATCATTCAGTTAGTCAGTCATTTAGTCAGTCAGTCAGTCAGTCAGTCAGTCAGTCAGTAATTTATTCAGTCATTCAGTCAGTCTTTAGTAGGTCAGTCAGTCATTCAGTCAGTCAGTCAGTCAGTCAGTCAGTCAGTCAGTCAGTTAGTCAGTCAGTCAGTTATTCAGTCATTCAGTCAGTCATTCAGTCAGTCAGTCAGTCGTTCAGTCAGTCAGTCAGTCATTCAGTCAGTCACTTAGTCAGGCAGTCAGTCAGTCAGTAATTTATTCAGTCATTCAGTCAGTCTTTAGTAGGTCAGTCAGTCAATCAGTCGGCCAGTGAGTCAGTCAGTCAGTCATTCAGTCAGTCAGTCAATCATCAATCATCAATCAGTCAGTCAGTCAGTCAGTCAGTCAATCAGTCAGTCAGTCAGTCAATCAATCAATCAGTCAGTCAGTTTGTCATTCAGTCTATCAGTCAATCAGTCATTCAGTCAGTCAGTCATTTAGTCTGTCAATCAGTCAGTCTATCCGTCAGTCAGTCGGTCAGTCAGTCAGTCAGAAGGTCAGTCAATCAATCGGTCAGTCATGATCAGTCAATCAGTGAGTCATTTAGTCAGTCAATTAGTCGGTCAGTCAGTCAGTTAGGGAGTTAGTCAGTCAGACACTCGGCAAGCAGTTAGTCAGTCAGTGAGTCAGTCAGTCAGGTATTCAGTCAGCAGTTAGTCAGACGCTCATCCAATCAAATGATCAATTTGTCGATCAAACAAACTGTTTTACAGGTGGTTCAACCAATGAGTGTGAGGATAACGCCACCGTTATTTTGAATCCGGCGAACGTATATGAGGTCCAGTTTTTAGTACAAAGACGGACCACGGCCCCTTTACCATCAAGACCTGAACTTGCAAGAAACACAAATACGCAAGTCGAAGCTGGAGCTGTGTATCAAAATGACGAGAGTGAAGCTATAGGCGAGAGAGCTGAAAACTCCATAGTTTTTAAAAATCCGGAAGTAGAAGCTTCGTCCAGTTCCTTGTCAAGATCAGAGTGTGAACCAGAGGGGCAATCGATTGCTGACCATCAGCATCATGTTGAAGATGATGTTGATAACAGCACAGTTCATAATGAAAGCGAAGGAACAAGCGACGATCATTATCAAAGACTAGTACAAGGCAAGCGACCCCGTAGTGTGTTCATTTGCCAGAGTTGTAATGACAACCCAGTTTATCAGAGACTTAGCATGCCGCATAGCTGTCCACATGGAGCAAAGGACAAACTGAAACTGAAGGAAAACAGAGCGTCTTATGAGAGTTTAAGCGGACTAGGCTCCCAGGAGTCTGTTTATGAGAGACCGTCGCAAACCACTGGAGAACCAGCTGCTGAGGTAAGGAGGCAAGATAATGTTGTGTTGACACCCTGCTAAGTAAACTTTTTCTGACTCGACCATTATTATTTTGTTGCTTTCAGGCGAAAAGTTTTTCAGTTCTCTCTGCGCAAAGTTCGAGGATTTTTTTAAATTTTGCTTTGTCCAAGTGTGGGAGGCGCGGTAGCCTCATGGTTAGTGCGCTCGTCTCCCGATCGAGTTGTTTGGGTGCGAGCCCTGGCCTGGTGACATTGTGTTGTGTTCTTGGGCAAGACACTTTACTCTCACAGTGCCTCTCTCCACCCAGGTGTATAAATGGGTACCGGCGAACTTAATGCTGGGGGTAACCCTGCGATGGACTAGCATCCCATCCAGGGAGGAGTAGAAATACTCCTTTTCACGTCATCCTACATTAACTGGAGACAAGCGGCGGCCTGATTGGCCACTTGGCTCATCAGCAGACTTTATTAATTTTACTTTACCTTTGTCCAAGTCCGAAATAGTACAACGTTTTTTGTCAAATAGTTTCCATTGAATCTTGTTTTGAATCGGATTTTTGCGATACTCCCATCCTGTAGACTGTTAAAGTGCTACTGTGATGACATCCACTTCTCTTTCTCCTTCAAATTTTAAAAGCGTGCTTCGTTTGACACCTCACTAGCAAACTAAGCTCGAATTTATCCAAAGGCTGTTTTCTTTGAGTGCAAGTTTAGGATTTACGGTCCGCCGTTGGCTCATCCTCGCTGTAAAAACCTGTGACACTCACCAGTGACGTAAAACAAAGACAACAACATAATAGACCCTAACACTAACAGTAGCTACAAAACAAAGAAAAACTTCACAGGTTTTTACACCGAGGCAAACCCCCGCCGTTGTTCACGTTCAAAACTGACCAATTGAACTTCAGAGAGTTGAATCGAGGGTAAGATGACGTCAAAGACCCTTAGCTGAAAATTGCAGCGTATGAACGCAGCTTATTGTACATGCAAAACACGAGTTTAAAAGTCTGAAAGTTCTTCGAAACTCCCGCGCTGCATATTAATTTAGGCGCGTGCACACGCATTGCATTCTTAAACTGGTGTCGAAAATCTCAGGTTTCTTTTTTAAATGAAGGCTTAAAACTTCGGTCACTTAGTGGTTCAGTTCCATAGCTTTGAAATACGAAGAAAAAGTAGAATTGATTTTTGGTCGCAGTAGCACTTTAAGGTCGGTGCACATAAAGGGACATATCTTAGGGAAATGTAACAGGGACAAAATCGCGAGCAGTCCACACGAGGGGACATGTATCAGAGACATCCATGTCCCTAAGTCCTGTGTCCGGTTCACACTCTTATACGGGTCGAGCGTTTAAAGTAGAAAGCATCACAAGTAAGCGGATTTTGTTGTTTCTAGGACAAAGGGAACAGGAACAGCGAAGAAGGTGAAGGGCAACCTGAATACCACACATTAGAACAAGAAGAGACGGGTAGGTAATGTTATTGTTATGTTAAGTGTTACTGGTTGCGTGAAACGTGTCCGTTATAATCCAGAATTCGCTAAATTAGAGTCCGGTCTCCGCGGCAAAAAAACGGTTATCAACTGTTTTTAGATATGACCACGCCCATAAGGTTTGTCCTCGTGCAAAAGCTCTGATACGAACATGAGTTTTACTTGCATAAAAATGAACCTGTAGGGAAAACACATTTTCTTCAGTATGGTTTAAGGTTACCGTATACCTTCAGGGGTGTCTCGCGTCCAAGCAATGTAGCGCGTCCAGTTTAAAAAACAACAAAAACGTGTCTGCGAAATTTTTCTTTCGAAATATTTTTTCAATGAAAGCGATTTTTGAACAAACACTTCACACTTTTCTAACACTATTTCGAATGCGTTCCATAACTTTTCACTGTAACTGAGTATGGCAAAACGCAGACATGTTTTTTAGCGCTTTGAGTCTGGAAGCAACAAAATAATAATGGTCGAGTCAGAAAAAGTTTACTTAGCAGGGTGTCAACACAACATTATCTTGCCTCCTTACCTCAGCAGCTGGTTCTCCAGTGGTTTGCGACGGTCTCTCATAAACAGACTCCTGGGAGCCTAGTCCGCTTAAACTCTCATAAGACGCTCTGTTTTCCTTCAGTTTCAGTTTGTCCTTTGCTCCATGTGGACAGCTATGCGGCATGCTAAGTCTCTGATAAACTGGGTTGTCATTACAACTCTGGCAAATGAACACACTACGGGGTCGCTTGCCTTGTACTAGTCTTTGATAATGATCGTCGCTTGTTCCTTCGCTTTCATTATGAACTGTGCTGTTATCAACATCATCTTCAACATGATGCTGATGGTCAGCAATCGATTGCCCCTCTGGTTCACACTCTGATCTTGACAAGGAACTGGACGAAGCTTCTACTTCCGGATTTTTAAAAACTATGGAGTTTTCAGCTCTCTCGCCTATAGCTTCACTCTCGTCATTTTGATACACAGCTCCAGCTTCGACTTGCGTATTTGTGTTTCTTGCAAGTTCAGGTCTTGATGGTAAAGGGGCCGTGGTCCGTCTTTGTACTAAAAACTGGACCTCATATACGTTCGCCGGATTCAAAATAACGGTGGCGTTATCCTCACACTCATTGGTTGAACCACCTGTAAAACAGTTTGTTTGATCGACAAATTGATCATTTGATTGGATGAGCGTCTGACTAACTGCTGACTGAATACCTGACTGACTGACTCACTGACTGACTAACTGCTTGCCGAGTGTCTGACTGACTAACTCCCTAACTGACTGACTGACCGACTAATTGACTGACTAAATGACTCACTGATTGACTGATCATGACTGACCGATTGATTGACTGACCTTCTGACTGACTGACTGACCGACTGACTGACGGATAGACTGACTGATTGACAGACTAAATGACTGACTGACTGAATGACTGATTGACTGATAGACTGAATGACAAACTGACTGACTGATTGATTGACTGACTGACTGACTGACTGACTGACTGACTGACTGCCTGGCTGATTTATTGACTGATTGACTGATTGACTGATTGACTGATTGACTGATTGACTGATTGACTGATTGACTGATTGACTGATTGATGATTGACTGCCTGACTGAATGACTGACTTACTGACTGACTGAATGACTGACTTACTGACTGGCCGACTGATTGACTGACTGACCTACTAAAGACTGACTGAATGACTGAATAAGTTACTGACTTACTAACTGACTGACTGCCTGACTAAGTGACTGACTGAATGACTGACTGACTGACTGACTGACTGAATGACTGACTAACTGACTGACTGACTGACTGACTGAATGACTGACTGACTGAATGACTGACTGAATGACTGACTCACTGACTGACTGACTGACTAACTGACTGACTAACTGACTGAATGACTGACTGTTTGACTGACTGTTTACTTAACTTAACCCTTGCACAGAACAAACAAGGTTGCACAGAACATTACAACCATGACTGACTTTCTTTGCACTGGCAAAGAAAACAGCTATCTGAAGAAACTTTTCAGCTCCACCAACTACTTACCAGCAGATCCCTTGCCACAAGGTAAAATGTCTGGCACTTCAACATAAAGTGGCTCTTCTTGAATTCTGTAAGTCTTTACAGGAGACAAACCATTATCAGCCAGAGGCTTACTCGCCAAAATATAAAATTCATGTCTAACACAATGTCTAGTTTTAGCTCGCTCTCTCTCTGTCATGTAACGCTACGCTATCAAAAAAGAGCATTGCATGACAGAAAAAACGGATCAAACACGCAACAGTCATTGTAAGATAATTATTAAACTAGCAGGGCTTACCTGAGGACCAGGGTTTCTTATCACTGCAAAATGTTATGAAACAAAGAGATGTAACAAGTAAAATGTTATTGTCCAGTTAGAGTAAAGATCGAATTGCAACCTCCGGTAAACATGGTTTGAATTATTGCAACAACTGTGGCTCGTACATAACTGAATACAGAAACATGCTAGGACCAATAAGAGACAGTTTTATTTGCAGCCCAATGTGCCTTATTAGGCTCCTTGCATTCCTATTGCACCCGTAACTTAACATCATCAAACTTATAAAACAGCTATGCCCAAAAAGCATACAAATGGCGACACATACAATATTTGCTAGTGACAAAACAAGTGTTTGCTGGGTACAACGCTGAAATACTGCAGTCGAATCCCTATTAAGCAGCCACCAGAAATGGAAGGTGGCCACTTAATAGGGGTTGCCCTGAGCTTAATAGAGGTTGTTGTACATTGAATATTTTTCACCATCAAGCCAATAACTTAGTGATCATGGAGTCACGTGAACACCATTATAATAAGGGTGTGTTTCATGGTTTTTATCACTCGTCATCTTCTATTTCGGACTCTTATCTGTCATCATCTTATCCAAAACAAAGTTAACTTACATGTACTTAATTTTGGGTGGCTGTTGAATGAGTGTGAAGACAATAGAAAAACCCTCATCGGGATGATCAAAAGGTGACCATAGCTGCTTAATAGAGGACTGGCCCATTAATGGGGGGTTATTTATATATGGTATTTTACTGACAATAATTTTGGGATAACTGGCGGCTTATTAAGGGGTGACCGCTTAAAAGAGGTTCAATTGTATTTAACATTACTTTGTTCTACCGTAATAGTACAGTACAGCCCTGCTTGTAAAACAACAGCGTAAAAGAAACTCCCAAGCTAACAATAACAATAACATCAGTGAACAACAATCATGCATGTTCCTTTACAACAAAATGACCAGGCTTCATTAACTATTTATATCTATTTTGCTGAAAAAAGAGAACTCATTACCATCAAAGTCATGGTCAGGATTTCTTGCTTGAAGTCTTCTGTTGAAAATAAAATATGAACTGCATGGTTACATAAGGAGGCTGGAAAGGGTTTTTCGTTACTGCAGTGTTTGTGAAACGATGGAAGATTACAAAGAAGGGTATTTAATGGTGTGGGCAAACTATATGTCTCTTTACAACTCTATTGCTGGGCTATACTTTGAGGGTACTTGTGACATCATATCAGTTACCATAGCAATGCACAAGGTGCACAAAACCGTCCACTAAATTTCAGTTTTTGTAAATTTATGGCTTACAGAAAATTCTACTGGATAATTTTTTCCAAAACTTTTATATTTGGAATGCCATTGTCAATGGTGCGTGCATGCAAAAAATCAAGATAAGTCTCTGAGCAAAATTTCGAGCTAGAAACAAATATTTTCTGCAGATTTTATTTCAGGTTTGCGTGATTTTATGCAAGATTTAACTTCCGGTGTGCTAATTTTGATTCATTCAGCTGACACGTGTGTTTGCGTGCGTGCCTGCAGCTAAGAACCCTTTCGAGCCTCCTTAAGTGTGTTCATGCTTATGGTAACATACATGTAATGTATCAAACATGGGATCTTGGAGAACACAAGATAAGCATGAAAATTGCTCAAAGCATAACCATGAGCAACTCTAGCTTCTTGAGTGCTCTCCAGACTTCCCACATCCTTAAAAGGAAAGTCCACAAAATTTGTTGCATTACAGTGTGATGACTCAGTTCCATTTTAAATGCTTCAACTGGGATTAGAAAATCCACAAAGAGAAAAGTTGACAGCAGTCTCATACAAACATGGGCACAATGGTGTTTGGGTCTCCGAAATAGTCATCTCATACATCATCATCATCATCATCATCATCATCATCATCATCATTTTATTTAAATAATTTACATAATATATAACAGTGGCACCTGATAATTTCAACAATCAACTACAAAATTAAACTAACATTCAGATAAGGGACTTTATTACTACTAAGACTAAGTTCCTTGACTGAAAGTTGAAATGAAATGCCGCCATTTGCTATTGTAAAACATAATAATTGATTAATGGCATCACCTTGTTTTACATATATATCTGTATCGGTACATCACCACCAATGTAAAAATAACAGATAGGCACAGAACTGCTCCAATCACAATTGCTGCAATGATTCCAGGAGGCTGTGAATTAATTGAAAATAAACTTACACTTAACAATTTGCCAACACCTGTTATTCCCTAGATAACTTGCAGCAATGTGAGAGTTAACTGCCACAATGTAATGACCCCAATCATGCAAGTTCAAACCAGAACATCATAATCATGAGTCCAGCACAAAAGCTTACCATTAATCTCTTATGACAAATCTTAATTATCATCTACATTTATTTAGCAAATTAATAATACTTAATACCTAGTTGGTATTTAATGGTTAATTGGTTAAGTACATTGGGCTTTATATCAGTCATAAGCTACATTCTATTGTGGGCAACTGTTTCAATTCTAACCAGTCTTAGTTGACACTATGTTATGGACGGGTGGTTCAGTGAGTGGATCAGTGGATCAGTGAGAGATGTATGTATGTCACACCAATCAGATTGGATCTACTATTAAACACCAATCAAATTTCTTGTTGTAAAGGTAAATGGTATGTGAGAAGATTTGATCCCAAAACAGTTGAGAACGGTCATATTTATTCTTCCGTAAAAGAGGAGGAAGTAATTCATATATTGGGTTTACCTCGACATTTTCTGTGGGTTAGGCTGAGGATTTTGTGGGCAGGTTTGATAGTCATTAGCAATTGGATAATCAGTCAAAGAAACATAGTGTTTGGGATCATGTATAACTGCGAGCATGCGATGAAGGGTGAGCTTTTCCCATTATGTAAGGTTTTGAATTAAATGAGTGATAGCCGCTCTACTACTAATGTTGATGTGGTTTCTATGATAGGAACAATTATATTTAAGGGGCGGAATGCAATAGAGGGACTGTGAAGAGGTTGTGACCAGGTTCGAATCGTTTGCGCGTTGTAGTGAAACCTAAATATTGCTGCAGAGTCGAGAGCGAGTAGTTATTTCAGCATCCATTGATCAGTTTCAATGATAAGTTTCAACGAGAAAAGCGAAGAGACAACGATTAATTTCGTCAACAGAACAAAAAGAAATTATTCTGTCACGATTTTACATTTATAATGGTTCTTGTTTACTACTGGGATGAGAAGATATGTTGTAAATGAAACTTAATCTTTTCTTGTCAATGTTATCAGGGTTTTCGATTTATCACATTAATAGCCAGCACAATGAATTGTAGTAGAAGAAAAAGAAAATTTCTTGTTCAAGATAACTTAAGTGAGGTAAATGTTGGGAGTTGTATGATTGTATTAAGTGCAAGGACTTTGGTGATTGAATAATTAAGACTGACCCGTGTGTTGCCGGTTTGTGACTTTTAGTCTGGTTTGGAGGGGATTGTGACAGTTACATAATATACATCGGGTTGTTTCAGTGTAATGGTGGCTAGTTATGAACGAGATGAGCTTTGCGTTTTGAAGTAGTTCATGAGTCAGTAGTAAACAAATGGGAAGAGTACTTTATTTCAGGTTACAAAGGGTAACTTGATACTTTTGTTTTTCAAAACGAGTAAATTCAATTAGAGGTCACGAATCGTCGCTTCTAGTTCAAGGGACATATTTTAGAGGATTGACAAGACTATTTAGATTTGAAACAGTTTTAACGTTTACAAAATAAGTAGAAGTGACTATTGTTTTGTTCTTGTATGCAAATGTAACGAGATATCTTAATTTCCAGTTACAAGGGGTAATTTGACACTCTTGTTTTTCACAAGGGAGTAAATTCAATTAGAGGTGATGAATCGGGAGCACTTGTTTCACCGAGATGTTTGCTATTTTTTAGTTAGAAATGGTAACTTGACACTTCTGTTTTTCACAAGGGAGGAAATTCAATTAGAGCTGACGAATCGTCACCACTTGTTCCCATGAAATGTTTGAACAAAGAAAACGAGATATTGCTATTTTTAGTTACAAATGGTAACTTAACACTTTTGTTTTTCACATGGGAGTAAATTCAGTTAGAGCTAACAAGTTATGGCCTCTTGTTCCCAGGATTTTAAACAAAAAAAGAAGTTAACATGTCCGGACAGCTTTTAGGTGTCTGCAGTAGAGGTTTGATATGGTTAATTCAAGGACATATTCGTTTCAGTCCGAGATCTTTTTGTTAAAGGTAAAATAGTATGAAAACTGTTGAAAATAATATTTTTTGAAGACTGCGTGGCACCAAGTTACACTACAGATTAATCAGTAAATCAGGCTTAAACGAGTCAGAGAGCTTATCTCGTTCTCTTGCTATTTTTGAGTTATTCCTTTGTGAAAAAAATTCTTCTTAGTCGGCGCATCGGGTATGTTATGGACGGGTCAATGTGATGGTGCAATAAGAGGCTTAAACAGTTCGTGTCTAGTCGTCGTTGTCAGTTTTGCTACAGATTGATCAGTTGATGGCGTGGCTATAGTCATCAGTGAATCAACAAGGACTGCTTGCAGATAAGAAACGTGAGGGTAGATGTTGGGGTGATTATCTGAACCATGACGTCATCATAGAGATGAACGATGATGCAATAATGTAGTTTGTGTGGATAAAGTGATATGGTGTCTACAGTAATAAATGAATCATCAAGGGGGTCTCTGGAATGTGCATTGCGTTGTGACTCAGTGTAGTGCAAGGAAAAAAGCTAATTTTTAAAAGCGCAGTTATAAGATCTACAATCTTTCTTGTCGTCTCTAACTCATACCTTACTTACAACAGTTTGGACCTACATGTACTATATTTCTATTATTCCATCCACAAAAATAATATAGGTATTAAATCATCATCTGTCAATGCTCCATGTTTCATTTTGGAAGCACGAAATACACATATATGGCTTGCCCCTCTACAAGAAAAAAAAATTCAAAGCCCTTTTTTGCGTAACAACTCAAAAACCTACAGAAAAACAGTCACCCATTCTCCCCCCCGCCCCCCTTCCACCAGCCCATTTATTCCAACAAAAAAAACCTCCTACACGCTTAGCGTGCCTATATTTTATCCATACCCTGTAGCGACAACTTAAAATGACAACTTATCTTAGCGATATAAGCTCGTGTGTACATCAGATTCTCAGTTTCTTTCTTGCTGTACATTGTGGCCAAAAAACTTGTCAAATTAACTGAATTATCACTGTAAAGAGTTGCTTAAATGCTCCCATTTTCATAACCTTAAAAAAAATAACTCTTGCACGCCTTGCGTGCCTATGTTTTTTCTCATAGTCATCATGGCTAGCGGTAATGCTCGTTGGCACATACAAACAATTACAATGACAACGATGAAGTCGCGCAACATGGCAGCCCTACTCCAGCTTATAGGTTAAGCGAGACATGCAGCCTTGGTTTCCAGCATCCAGCACACATTTTTGACATTGGACATCCCATGTTATGGTCAACTGACACCTTTCAAAACAAGGTATCCTCTGACCAGTATCACATGACCATACCATGGGCTCAAATTTACTGTTAGTCAAGGTCACATGCCTTTTTTTTTAAATTAACCAGTCTGCCCAGGTATTGGACTGCACACTAATATTGCAATCAGGAGTACTGCTTTAATTTGTAGGCTTTAGGTTAAATCTATATACTAGATACCACCAAGTACTGCAAACTTCCAAAAGTAACGAGGGTTGCTGTTTTTAAATAAGGAGCCTTTGGGGTGCATTAGTTTCAGCTGGTCATTGCCTCTGAGAGGCAAAAAACGTTAAAGATGATAGGACTGAGCTCTTTTTAGGAAATAGTGTATGAGACCAAAAGTTTTTAAGACAGTTCTTAAAATAATAATGGTTTTCTCCAAAATAATAATATTAATATTTTAACAGAAAAAGGCTCAAGTCTCAGGCCTAAAAAACCAAAAGGCATAGTTACTAAAACAAGGAATGACCTAAAATGATCTAAAATGATGTCAAATGATCGAAAATGACCTAAAATGACCTAAAATGATCTAAAACGACCTAAAATGATTGAAGATAACCTTTACTGATCAAATTATGGAAAAATGAGCTAATATGATGTTTGATCAACTCATTTTCATCACAAGTTTTTCACGGAAAAAATTAAGAAACCACCACTCAGGTATTTTTTTCTCTGTGGGGTAAACAAAAATCTCTGATTACAAAGTCAGGTCGGACCCACGTGTTGCACAAGATCTCATCAAAAACCTTGACTTCAAAGCGATCTATCACTTTTGCGTTGATAGCTCTCACACATTACCCTTGTCCCGGAGGTTTTTCTTGATTTTTCTTCTTTTGACAAAGCGGCGAATACAGTGTATGAGTTGCGACTCATGTTATATGCCTCACTGGCTCCAGTTCTCACAGCTCTCTCATGCGGAGAGGAAAACCTCTGGTAACAGGTTAACCACACATCACCACTGGAGAAAGATCTATTCCTTAAAGTGTATATGACAGATTTTTTTTTTATTTGCTCAATAAAATCTCCACAATGTTCCCTGTGTTTTGATGAACCAAAAGTGTCAAATTTCACTTCCGGCGGGATACAAAACCGAGAGACCAAAAACGGGAGACTGGGAATGATTGTGACGTCATTTCAGGACTTAAAGTTTCTGGGAAAACAGATTTCTCCGACATTTTCTTATTTTCTTATAAACAGTGCACTTTTGTACCATTTTTTGACGAATTTCAGAAAATAACTGAGAAATCTGTTTTCCGCAATGCTTCAAGTCCTGAAATGACGTCACAATTATTCCCAGTCTCCTGTTTTTGGTCTTGCCGTTTTGTACCCCACCAGAAGTGAAATTTAACACTTTTGGTTCATTAAAACACCATGTCGGCGCAAAGGAAAATCGATATCGAAATTATATTTGTTTTGCTATTCTTATCAATACATTGTGGAGATTTTATCAAGCAAATAAAAAAAAATGTCATACACACTTTTAACAATCACGCTTCATCACGTTAAAAGTTACGTCGTTTAATTGCTGTCCAGAGTAAACACAGGAAGGGTGGTCACCCATATTGACACCCAATAACATGAACATAACACGAAGCGACCTTTTGGTCCAAAAAATCTAGAATTATTGTGTGAGAGCTACATTTGTAAACATTGAATGGGAACATCTTTTTTGAGCTCTTCTTAGGTGATTTAGACAAAAATAGCCTCAACGGGTTAAAAAAGTGAATGAAACCAAAAAAACAGAGCAGACAGCATGATGACAAGTTGAGAATAATTATTCACCGCGTGGCATTTGGCAACAAAACAAAAATGAAGCTTGCTCCTTATAAGCCAGCAAATGGTCCTAAACTACTTTCTGTATCTTAACAAATGCCCTGACTGTCATCTCCAAACGATTGCCCCAATTTTGAGCAAATAAAATCAAAACTCTCTCAAGGTAATGACAAAAAGAGCTAACAAAAACCAGCCTGTAATAAGCTAGATCATTCAACTGTCAAAATTTGGTGGGATCGAATTGTAACACCAATTTCCTGTCATGCTCTCAGCTGTTAAAACAGGAAAGATTAATTATAACTTAAAAGAACTACAAATGATAATAGTTGCCAGGAGTGCAGTGAATGGAACAGATCTAAAGTGATTGAAAGTGTATACTACTAAGTGAAACCAAAATAAAACAACTTTCAGTGTTCTATAAGGACAAAATAGAAATGATCGTCAAGCAAACTTCGGCGGCATCTGTGGCATATTCGGAATATTTGTTGTGGATCGCTGTGAAGAATGATTTTAAATCTAATTAAGTTTAAATGTAATTTTAGATCATTTTAGAAATCATTCAAGTGTGTTTTAGATCATTTTAGGTCATTTTAGATCATTTTAGGGCATTTTAGGTCATTTTAGGTCATTCCTTGTTTTAGTTAACTACAAACCAAAAGGTCTGTTTGACTCAGTAATTAATTAGTGAGGTTATAACTGTAGTTGTCAATTAGCATTCTGGTACCTGTGTTGTAGTAGGTGGGCGACCAGTTGTAGTTGAGGAACAAGTTGTAGTCGGGGGGCTTGAAGTTGTAGTTGTTGGAGTACCTGTCGTTGTTGTTGATGGTGGTGGTGTTGTTGGACTGCAATTTAGTGGAACTACGAGAAATATAATATGTTTATTATAATATTCAAAAAGAACACAACAGGACTTTTATGAATTCCATGTGGTCAAAAATATATGAGAACTCTTAGAAATTATTATATATGCCCGTAGATATCAGGGTGAGATGAAAATGAAGAGATGAGGTTGCCCTTCAGGCAAGCTGTTACTTGAGGTTGCTAGCCCGAAGGTCTGAGGAGCTAGCCCAAAATTTAATTGTTTATAAAGAATAGTAAGATTTATTTAATTATGCAAAATATAAGTAATGATACCAAGCATAGATATAAACTAATTCTTCGTACTATTTTGATTCAATCTTGAATGTGATTTTCGTTTTAACTTCAACCTCAAATTAAACAATGTAACAGAAACAACCAGTTTTTACACCTGACCACTAAAAGTTACAGTTACAACTTATATCAAGATTTTGTGAACGAGAATTCCAAGTACAGTCATGGGATCTAATCTTGTGATACAAAACATTTTCAATTTAAAGGGTGAGCGCAAAACCATGCTAAGTGACGATCTTTCTTTTCTTTTTTCTGTGAAAACCCCTGAAATTTTGCATGCCGCTTTCAATTGAATAGAGAAACATCGCCCTGTATTTTTTTCCGCTGGTTTGTTCTTCGTTTTGGAGATATTACATATGCAAACAACCCTCAGTTTTCCAAGTGGCATCTTTTGGAGATCTATTGTTAAACGAAAAACAAAAGAAACTTTTTGTTTCACTAAAGGATGAAGTCACTAATAACACAAAAATTTCTCACTGCTGCTTTGTTAGCTCAAGTGGAATTAACGTGCCGAACGAAGCTGATTTGAATTTGTTTTGTCGTGACACTCAAGGGCTTGATTCAAGGTCAACTGGTGAAATCTTTTTTTTTTTTCGTTGTGTTTTTCTTCTTCTTTCAAAAACCTTCTTCGTGCCTTTGTTATTAAATTGCCGTTTTTACAGTGTAGTGCGTGTCAGATATGGTGTTTCCCGCTCAATGAAATTCAAGAGGTCATGTGACCAATGCTTCCCTTAAACAGTGAGTTGTAATCCTGCTGATGCCAAAAATGAACAGAACACATAAAAATTATATAGTAAATGGTTTGAACCCAGGAGTATCAGTAGTTCCACTTCAATTGGCGTTACACTGAACCGAGACCGCTATGCAGCAATCCACCGTTAACCTACCATTACCGACAGAAGACATTATGGACTTACTGAACCTCTGCCTTACATCGACTTACTTTCAGTACAACGGTAAACACTACAAACAGTTACATGGAACAGCCATGGGGTCACCTGTTTGAACTGTTGTTGTCACAGAAATTGTGATGCAACACGTGGAGGAACGCGCCCTTGCAACTTGCTGACAAACAATACCGCTCTGGTTACACTACGTTGACGACACCTTTACCGCCGTTCACAAAGACGAAATTGACGCTTTTCACGAGCACCTTAACAAACAGAACGCTGACATCCAGTTAACCAAAGAAATCGAAGAAAATGGAAAACTTCCTTTTCTAGACTGTTTGGTAAGCCGCGACAACAACGAACTACGAACGACAGTGTACAGAAAACCAATGCATACCGACAGATTACTTGACGAATCATCCTATAACCCGACTTCACACAAAGCCACGACTATAAAGACTTTAACGAGACGAGCGCAACTAGTTTGTGATACACCGGACAGCTTACGTGACGAAAACAAATACCTTGAACGTGTTTTTGTTAAAAACAACTACAACACTGACTTTATTAGACGAAACATTTACCGACCTACTGAAGCTGACGCAACGAACCAGAACCCGACACATGTTACTACAGTGACTATACCTTACATTAAGGGCACTTCTGAGACCATCTCACGGATCTTACAGCCCTACAACATCCGTGTAGCCCACAAACCTACAACTACGTTACGGCACTTACTGACTAACGTTAAAGACCGAGACGAACCCAACAACAGACAGGGAGCAGTTTACAAGATCAAATGCTCTGACTGCGAGGCCTCCTACATTGGAGAGACTGGCAGAAACCTTAACACGAGACTGACTGAACACAAACGAGCCACGAGAAATGGTGATGCCAACAATCACATTGCTGTGCATCATCAACTGACAAACCACAACATTGACTGGGACTCTGCTCAATGCTTAACCTACAGTACTAACTATTTTCAACGACTGACTCTGGAGAGCTGGTATACTAACTTAGAACAAACGCCTCTTAACAGATGTCAACAACTACCGGCACCTTACAAACGACTTATCCGTGACGAAAACGAAACCGACAAACGGACTTCTAACAGACCGACTTAATTTTGACTAACAATAGATTTAACTAACAAAAGACGGATCGAAACTGACCAATGACTGATGACAAACTTTACACGAGTCTTTCAGCCAATAACATCATGGCTTAACTGACCAATCGTTTTCAACTGACCAGACTTATAACAACATCGACTGACAGACACTATTCACTTGACTCTGAAGATGACTTCCGCTCAGGTTGTCGAAACGTCAGTCACCAACAACAGTTCTTTTCAGAACTACACTCACCCGGACGATCACACAATACGAACTACATAAAAATTATCTTACACCTGAAATTTGAGAGGAAAAGCATTTTAAAGGAGTATATTTTTATGGCACTTTGATTTTTCAACCAAGTAGCATGATTTGTATTGTCTGCCATGTTGCTTGCCCTCCAACATGGCGGCCAAAAACTACTTTTTGCTTACATCTTGTTAAATGTTTGATAGTTACGTTCAGATGTGCTGTAAACGTTACCACATCATCTTTTCAACATTTTCCATGAAGTTTAAGTGCAAAATTTGCATCAGAAAACATTTATTCATGATTTTAAAAATTGAGTTTTGGTCATGTGACCAGCTACATTTTAAGCAAATGGTGTGAGTTTGAAAAACCAAATCACTATTATTTTGTTTAAGAGATGAGCCACTAATAGTGTTTTGAAGGCAAAATCATGTAACTTTCATTTTCATAAAAACGATGTCACATGACCTCTTAATGCAAGTGGCCTAGTACATCCAGAACATTGCTATTTGCGAGCAAAACATGGCTACAAGCAGTGAGAAGAACTCTGAGTCAAGCACTGATAATGAGTAGAATTTGCTTGTTTTATCAATTTTAGGAGTTCTCTGCTTAAAATGTACACATAGCTAACCATCAGAACTATCTGTGATTTGCTAGTGGGCAAGAAATTTATTTGAGTGGTTTCCAGTCAATAATTGATGCAGTGACAACATCTTGAGTGTTTATACTGCTTATTATATTATAGCCTAGTTTGCTTGATGTTCAATTGACTCTCAATGTAGGAAGATCTTAAATTCAGTCCATTTAGGATAATGCAGGCCTTTAGCAAGTATAGATCAGCTCTCCGCTGTGGTTTTGATATCTGTAAGTTTATGTTGATTTAGATTCCAATTTCACACACCATTGTTTAAAACAAAGAGAAGCTGGGATACTGTACTAAGCCAGAGTTTACATTTATGTACAAATTTGACATAATAAATCTGATGTAAATCTGCCGGTATAAATTTCAATTTATTATTATTATTTTATTATTATTATTTTATTATAATTAAAAATGTTTGTTTGATACTTACAACGTATTTCACCTTTGGCTTTAAATAGTAAACAGGATTCCTCAGTTTTTCCATCGCTTCTCTTGCGCTTCAATCCCAGCTTCATAACATAACCTTTGAACTGTGTCAGATTTGGGGACACTTGAGTAACCTGCCAATAAAAACAATTAAAATATATTATGCACAAATGCTGCAAGACAGGATAGCTTTGTGATTTGTCTTCGTAAATGCTCAAAGATCTTAATTCATCAAAATATTATAAGTGCGTGCAACAATTTAATTAGCTGATTAAAAGTGTGTCCTTCATATACCAATTGCAATTGCTTTAATGACATTTGAAAAGTTGTATACAGTTACCTTAATTTGTAAATAAAGCCGGCCGAAAGGATATGGAACATTTTGCAGCATTAACACATTTCCAGACAAATTAAAGAACTGCCACTCTCCTGTGGTACTGTTACGATAGGATATCAATGGCTCCAGCTGATAAGAGGGGTACTCTGAATCCTTGAGAAAGAGGTATGAGTTTGTTTCTTCAGTGTTAATGACTTCTACAGAGCCTTTTTTCCACAACTGACAGTTCTCAGTAGCTACATCAGGGAATAAGTGAATCAATGTCACGGATTACAACTAAATTTAAATGAGTGTAGATCAGTACCCATAACCGGACCATTTCATTTGACAAGCTCTAGGAATGAAAGCCATTTAGCCCCTGAGTCAATTAGCAACTACACCTAGCCGGTTAGCCTCCATTCACATTTAAATATTGAGAAATCAACAGTGTTTTTGACTTCTGGCTGAGAGCTAACTGACGTCTAGTCAGGGACTTTTAAAAAAACAGTTAGGGGCTAAACAAAATCATGGATACGGTCCTGTAACCACTCGAGTGTAACTAAAAAGTAATTGTAGTTAAAGGCAAGTGACTTGATATTTGTATCTTTTTGGTACTCTTTGACAAGGTTGAATGAACTAAGGTTCATACCTTGGAAAGACATAGTGTAGCGAAAATACCCATGGTAAGATCAAACAAGCCTAATGTGATGCCGATTAGTGTACCATTAAAAGGTACAAATAGATATTTACTGCGCCAAAATTCTGCCAAGTAAATGCTATACCATAGCCATATCAGGTCAGTGACTTGATATTGCAGAATATTCAGTAAATTGGACAAGGCTTCTGTTTGGCTAGTGCAAATTTGGCTACAGTAATGTAGGGAGTCGGTTGGGAGGGTTAAAGGGGCTCTGTCATGATATTTTGAGGTATTTTGACCATCAACAAATTTACCTTTAAATTGAAGGAAACCTGAAAATAATGTTTTACAAAGATAGAAAAACACCAAAGAGATAATAATAAACCACAAAGGAACAAGGATGGTTAAGGATGGAGAAGATTAACACAGATAACTAACAACGAATTTGAAAAATTTAGCTAATAAAACTTTTCATCTATACTGCATATAGTGGATAATTTAAAGTGTACATGACAGATTTTTTTTTATTTGCTCGATAAAATTTCCACGATGTACTGATAAGAATAGTAAAACAAATTTTTCAATAGCGATTTTCCTTGCCAGTGTTTTAATGTATCAAAAGTGTCAAATTTCACTTCCGGTAGGTACAAAACTGCGAGACTAAAAACAGGAGACTGGGAATGATTGTGACGTCATTTCAGGACTAATGAAGCTTTGCTAAAAACAGATTTCTCCGACATTTTCTTATTTTCTTATAAACAGTGCACTTTTGTACCATTTTTTAGCGAAATTATGAGCTCAGAATCAGAAAATGTCAGAGAAATCTGTTTTTAGCAAAGTTTCAAGTCCTGAAATGACGTCACAATCATTCCCAGTCTCCTGTTTTTAGTCTCGCGGTTTTGTACCCACCGGAAGTGAAATTTGACACTTTTGATACATTAAAACACTGGCAAGGAAAATTGCTATCAAAAAATTTGGTTCGCTATTCTTATCAGTACATTGTGAAAATTTTATCAAGCAAATTAAAAAAAATCTGTCATATACACTTTAATTTCATGCTTTGAAAGCTTCCTGCGTGGCTCATAAGAGTTGATGAACTGAGAAATTTGATCATAAAAAATATTAAATTTAGTGTTTGCATCCAAATTTAGTATTGGAAATATTTTCCCAGTTGATAACTGTGAATTCATTAATAAATTTATCTTGATCAAATTTAGTACAATCATTTTTATAGTAATTTAAAATTTTGTACTTTACTTTCAATTTGATGTTATTGTTGTGGTTTGAATTTATTTTTGGTTTAATTTTTGGTAAAAACCAGTTTAAATTTTTCAAACTGGTTCATATTTTTCAAACTGGGTTGAAATTTTTAAACCAGTTTAATTTTCAATTTTAAGCAGAATGTGAGCATGACTGTGTCTTAGTAATTTGGGTTAAGCACGAGTTCAAGTTAGTGATTAGGCCTAAGCACGTATTTAGAATGGTTAGCTTTGATGTTAGCCTGGGAACTTTGCATATGACTTAGTAGTTTGGGTTGAGCTCTCAGGTTAGCGATTAGGCCTAACCACATATTTGGAATTGGTTAGCTTCTTAGACAAGAGTTCATGTATCAATAAATTAAAATTTATATGTATTTATGAATAAATTAAAATTTATCTGAGAGGGGCTTGGGGTGATGAACTGATAATTAAAACAAGTATGGGAGCTCTTGCATCCATTGCTTTCATGGTCAAGTGATAATGACAGTGGGAAGCAAATCCAGAGGTTGGTGGTTCAAATCCTGGTGAGTACGAGATAAAAAGAAAAAGAAAGTGAAACCTGCTGTTAATTAGTATTTATGCTTAATGGGGATTTGGGGGAAGGGGTAGAGTAGCTGGGGGATAGAATAGGATAGAGAATAGGATAGAGATATAGATAGTTGACAAAAAAATAAACTGGTTTGAAAATTTCTATCTGGTTTGAAAAATTCAACCCAGTTTGAAAAATTTAAACTGGTTTTAAAAAAAATTAAACCAAAAAAAACAAACCACAACATTATCAACAATAAGTAACTGAGGAAAATGACTAGGTTTCCACTGATAGCATTCATAGAATAAGTATTTGCAAAAATTTATCAATTAGGGTTGCTGATCTTTCAGTTATAGAAGTTGGTTGTAGAATATATGGAATCATATATGAAAATCATTGGATTTGGGATGGCTTTCCTAAGTTAGCAAGTTAATGTTGAAGACAACCATAATGAAGATATTCTTATTAATTTTTGTATTTCTCTTGTCAACTGAGATAGGATGGATTCAAAATGTTCTTTAAATCTCACAGGATTAAATGAAGGGTGCCTGTAGGCACAACAGCATAAGATATTTTTAGCTTTAGTGTTATTAATTTCAACCCAAACAGTTTCAAATTCATCATCAGTTGTGCTCAGGTCAGTTCGCTTAAAGGCATTTAAAGATTTACTAGCATAAAAAGCCACACTGCCAGAAGCAGATCTGGAAGGTTGTGAAAAGTGGGTGAAACCATTCAGATCATTGTTCATTTTAAAACCAGTTGTTTTTTTTCAACACTGTAAAATTACTGTTTGTGTTAGTTTAAATTAAAATTGAATTGAATTGAATTTCAAACTTATTAACTGTGAGGTAGCTCCTTTAAGGTAATTCCCGTGAAATAAAACTGACAATAAATTTTCGTTCAAACTTTGCCCACTGAATATTTATCATATGAGAACTTCAATTTTGAAATAAAAAAGGGGGTGCCCATACTCATTAAGGAGCACTAAGGCATTGAAAATGACCCATTTTGGCATTATTTAATGCTTATTAGAAGAACGCATTCCCAGTGATTATTGTAAATTTTTGTGACCGAGACTCAGAATTAAACTGGAGTCGATCAATACATTGTGTCGGACAAAAATAAACTTTTTAAGTTTGATTTAGACAGAAAGCCAGGAGCCCATCACCAGGAGCCTCCATCTCCCATATATCCTTGAATCAACCTTTGTGCATATCTTTTTATTTTTAGAACAGTCTTCACCCTAGGTGAGCTCAAATTTCCCGCGAAAGCTTGTTGTTTTCACTGACGTCCGCATACAACTTCGAAAAAAAACATGGCGGCCAAAGTGGGAAGTCTTGTCTTGTTTCCTACTCCCATATTCCTGTTTAATTCGGTCTAGAAGCCTGTATTTACAGCCGAGATACCCTGGTTCCTAGCTTATTGCCTGTTAATAGATAACTTGATCAGATTGACCTCGAGCAGTGGAATCCAAAATTATCCCTCGCGGTGAAGCTTCGCTGTGAAGCTGTTTAACCAGCTTTGTTGTTGTTTTTTCTCCTTTCGCAG
>JAHPZR010010616.1:92500-100024 GCA_019787425.1 Platygyra sinensis | reverse complement strand
AAATAATAAAAGTTCTTGTGTTGTTTCGATCGAACCGACTCGTATTCTTTGCTGTTAGCCGGCTAAAGTGCAAAATTTACTGCTGCATGAGGGTAACCCTGCGATGGACTAGCATTTCCATTCAGCGGGGGGAGTAGAAATACTCCTGGCTGCTCCATGCTACAGAAATAAACCAGATATAACCACAGCCCTGAAAGGCTGCTTGACTTGTATGCAGACTCTTTCATATAAAATCGTTATACACCTTACAATTCCACATTTACTATAGAGGCAGTCATTTTTCCCTAAACAACAAGTACATCAATGAGAAAAGTGACTGCTTGACAAAACCTTCAGCTTTTCCTTGATTCTTTCAAATTTTTCCATCTGCTGTATTGTAGAAATTTCACTGTGTATAACATTATTTAACTGAACCTGAGATATACCATTGTAATATTTAGGTTTCCATGCACCATATACAATTCACCATTTCCTTTTTCCAATTCTGAATTATTTATTATCATAAATGCAATCCAGTTACGCTTTCTAAAGCATCTTGTTCATAATAACACAAGCATGAAATCAATGCATAGTTGTTCAATAAATTGTGAATGAGGTCCTTGCTGATATGTATATAGGCCACACAGCTGTGTGTGCTTTTTTGGACAGTTATGAGCAAAATATTTTCCACCCACCTCTGCAGGATTGACTCGTGATAAATCTTCCTCCAAGTTCTCAATGGAAGACACTCCAAGACAGAATTCACCAGTTGACAGGTCAAGCCAGGCAAGACCAGTGGAGGAGTCTGGTCCTTGAGCAATGCTCATGAGGTAATTTGCATCAGAGTTTAAGGGTTCAAGGAGTGTACCTGGTGTAACAAGCCGTACTACTTCACGATGAAGTAATTTGGATTTGACAGGTGTCCTGTAATGAAAAGAAATGAACACACTTATAACTTAATATTTTGAAAGCAGTAAAAACAAATAAATTATCATGCTTATTTAAACATAGGCATGCAAGGCGTGCAAGAGATTTTTGTGAAAAACAAGTCCCTGGAGGTAGTGAATAATGTCTGTCAGTCGATGGTGTTACCAGTCTGGTCTGTTAAAAGTGATTGATCAGTAAAGCCCTCATGGTATTGGCTGCAAGACTTGTGTTAAATTTGTCGTCGGTCATCAGTCGGTTTCGATCCATCTATTGTTACAAGTCAGTTTGTCAGTTTTGTTTTCGCCTTGGATAAGTCGTTTGTAAGGCACCTGTACTTGTCGACATCTGTTAAGAGGCTTAATTGTTGTAAGTTAGTGTACAGCTTTTCAGAGTCAGTTGTTGAATAGTTCGTACAGTAAGTTCGTGCTGAAACGCCTTTAATAATTTGAAGTGGTTTTTGACGCCAAAGGTGGCAACAGAATAAGAAGACTTGACCTGTCAGATGTGATTATCTGATTATTAGATTAGTTTTTGTTTATCCGCAAAATGATAATTAATGTTTTGAAAAAATCTTTCTTCTTCCATTTTTTCTTAGATATTTATCTCCAGCAGTGAAGAAAAAGCACATCGCCCTTACGTTTTTGAGAAAACAAGGGGATCATGTTGCATAACTTTACAAGAGAAACAAAAGTATCATGTTACAAACGTTCCCGTGAAAAGTAAGATTGTCACGTTTTTACTTGTCAACGTCTAAGTGAATTTAGATATTTATCTCCAACAGTGAAGAAAAAGCACATTGCCCTTTAGTTTTCGAGAAAACAAGAGGATCATGTTGTATAACTTTATGAAAATCTGCAGAGTTTGGAACATTCCTTGTCACATTACCCTTCCCAATGCCGAGAGTTTTTTGCCACCTTATGAGACTGTATTTCGTGAAGCGTGCAACCACTATGTCACCTCAAAGTCTAATTGAATTAATTTGTGGTTTAACTCGCCACAAGGAGTCTTGTCAGCTCTAATTGAATTTACTCTCTTCGGTAAAACAGAAGTGCCAAGTTACCATTTCTAACTAAAATAGCAAACATCTCGGGGAAATAAGTGCTCACATTTTATCACCTCTAATTAAATTTACTCCCTTGTGAAAAACAAGGGTATCAAATTACTCTTTGTAACTAAAAATAAAATATCTTGTTGCATTTGCATAGAAGAACAAAACAATTGTCACTTCCACTTATTTTGTAAAAGTTGAAACTGTTTCAAATCTAAATAGTCTTGTCTCCTCTACAATATGTCCTTTGAACTAAAAAGCAAACTAATTTAGTTTTGTTTTTATCAGTAGTTTTTAATAGTTTTTAATAGTTTTTAATAGTTTTGTATATTTTAGTATAGTTTTATTTATTATTATCTTAGAGTTGGCGTGATGTCCTAAACGATTTTGCCGACATAACGATATTTAGATTTAGATTTAGATTAGATTTAGAACTAGAAGCGACGATTCGTGACCTCTAAATGAATTTACTCGTTGTGAAAACCAAAAGTATCAAGTTACCCTTTGTAACCTGAAATAAAATATCTCTTCCCATTTGTTTACTACTGACTAATGAACTACTTCAAAACGCAAAACTCATCTCGTTCATAACTAAGCCACAATTACACTAAAACAACCCAATGTATATTATGTAACTGTCACAAAATCCCCTCCAAACCGGACTAAAAATCACAAACCAGCAACATACATACGTCAGTCTTTATTATTCAATCACCAACGTCCTTGTACTTAATACAATCATAGAACTCCCAAGACTTCATATACCTCACTTAAGTTATCTTAAACAAGAAATGTTCTTTTTCTTCTACTACAATTCGTGCTGGCTATTAATGTGATAAAGCAAAAACCCTGATAACATTGACGAGAAAAGATTAAGTTTCATTTATAACATGTCTTCTCATCCCAGTAGTAAACAAGAACCATTACATGTATAAATGTAAAATCGTCACACAATAATTTCTTTTTTGTTCTGTTGACGAAATTAATCGTCATCTCTTCCCTTTTCTCGTTGAAACTTACCACTGAAACTGATCAATGGATGCTGAAGTTAACGACTCGCCCTCGACTCTGCAGTAATATTTAGGTTTCACTACAACACGTTAACGATTTGAACCTGGTCACAACCTCTTCACACTCCCACTAGTGCATTCCGCCCCCTTAAATACAATTGTTCCTATCATAGAAACCACATCAACATTTCATCAGTAGTAGCAGAGCGGCTAACACTCATTTAATTCAAAACCTTATATAACGGGAAAAGCGTGTGAATGATTATCCAATTGCTAATGACTATCAAACCTGCCCACAAAATCCTCAGCCTAACCCACAGAAAATGTCAAGGTAAACCCAATATATGAATACTTCCTCCTCTTTTACAGAAGAATAAATATGGCCGTTCTCAACTGTATGGGGATCAAATCTTCTCACATACCATTTACCTTTACAACAGGAAATTTGATTGGTGTTTAATAGTAGATCCAATCTGATTGGTGTGACATACATACATCTCTCACTGATTCACTCACTGAACCACCCGTCCCTAACATACCCGACGTGCCAAAGAGAGGTATTTTTTTCACAAAAAAAAATAAGTAAACTCAAAAATTTGTCATTATCCAACACCAAATTAACATTCTTGGTCTAAAAGTTACAGTCAACTGGTCTCCATAATATCATGACTAATTATCATCTTATTATGTGCTAATAGCTACTCACTTGTTGGGAAGTTGTGGACAAATTGCTAATTGAAATCCTTGTTGAACGAGGGTTGTCAGCCAACTGTCCAAAGACCTCACAGGAAACCCTGCCATCAATTTGTTCACATTGGGATTTCTTGAGATTCGTAGCGATGTTTTTTCAGCAACTTTCACAGCATCGCCACTGTAGATTTCATAAAAGTCGCCAACTTGGAAGAGCACAATGAAATCTGGATATTTGTTCTTGATTAACAGGTATTGTTGTGACAGACCTGGCATTTTCAGATTTTTCTCTGGTAAGGCACTAGAGCTTGTTGCCATAAATTTGCTGATGTGCTGAAAAAGTTTTGTTCTGGCAATAAGAAAAGAACGCAACTTTTGATTAATAGATATGTTGATTAATTCATATACACAATATTACCTTTTAATGAGGCTAAATATGATAATAATAATAATAATAATAATAATAATAATAATAATAATAATAACAATAACAATAACAATAACAATAACAATAATATAATATGCCGAAGCTAAGAGAATTCGTGGACAACAAAAGCAAAACATCATTTAGAATCGCTTGGCATTTCTGTACAAATATTGAATACTCTTACAGGGTCCAACTTCAATTTTTGTAGACAGTTGACAATGGAGTCAGAGTACGATTTTTTTCAAAATGTCGAAACATTGAGATTTTCTAGTATGCCCAAACTCGAAAATTTCCTCTACCGCAAAGCCAAAATTATAATTGAAATTGCTTGATATTTCTAAATAAATATCTACAGTTTTAAGAAAGATTTGATGAGTTTTTCCGTGGAAATTCTAGAATAATTTTAGCCTGCTGGGTATGTAGTATCATCTTAATTTAAACACTCCCCAGCTGCCGGGTATCTAGACACAATGTTTTATTTAACTTTGAGTTCTGAGCTTATTGGTCGTCAAGCTTGGTTTGTGAATTGGTTTTGTAGTTCATTTTTATATATCAATACTAAAAAGACGAAATTGATTGCAAGGCTGGTACTACCAGCCTTGCAATCAATTTGGTTTTATAACACTAAGAGTGACGTCTGGTACAAGCATTTCTTGATCAAGAGATCCGGCAGTAACAAGCCAAGCAGTTTGATTATTCGTTGCGTGGTCCCCTGCATCCAAACGTTGTATAAAAAAAACCGATTATAATTTGAGAATTTTAAACCCTTCAAATTTTTTTCTGTTACTCGGTTTGTGGTTACTTTGTTACTCGTTATTTCGTTACTCTGTGTAGTGACACCCATAACAAACTCCCCGGTCAATTCCCCGGTGGCTTGTCGCGACCTACAAACGTAAAGAGCCGAACGCAGACACGGCCGCTCTCATGTGGCTTTGATAGCTCAGTTGGTAGAGCATTGCACAGGTAACACAAGGGCGGTGGGTTCGAAATTATACTGTTCAAAGCCTGAATTTTTTCCGGTTATATATTTTTCCAGTAGTGTTATGGCCGCTCAGTTTAACTGAAAAGAATGATAACTACAATGTTCTTTGTACTCGTAACTTTTCTTGACAGGGCTCCGCGTATTATCATCCATTTTGCTAGGAATGCAGAGAAGGGAGGAGGAGTATTGATGTCAATCACAGTTCCCAACTTAAAGCATTCATTTATTTTTCTGGTTCCGGTTCCGTTTCCGTTTCCGGTCCCGGATCCAGTTCTGGATTTCCGGGTTTATGCCTGGAATTATACCTCCATGTAGCCCTTGGGGGGTGGGGGGGGGGTTACTCCAACACTTCCACATTAAGCTAGATGAGTATGTGCGGCTGTGAAAGGTATGGGTTTCAGGAAGTTCAATAGTCTGGGATTGGGTGCGGAAATCAGATGTAGCTTGGGAAAAGTCATTGTTTAAATAATTCTTTACCTTCGGTTATTAGTTTGGTTGGAGTTTATTGGTCACTGGCTTAGTCATTAAATAGCGAGTATATATATGTTAGGAGTATGATAGTGTCAAAGGTTCTGCATGGAAAATAGCCAGTCTAGGATAGGGTAGGGGTTTTTTGGTCATGGTGCCCGGTCTAGAATAGGGTTGCAAAATCAAGCTGATCACGGTCTAGTATTGTCCAAGCGGCACATGATTTTACAGAGTACCCGCTCCCCCCTGCACCCAGGGTATAGAGCCTTTGTTTTAGAGGAATAAATCAGCAAATTTATGCACGTTCACTGGCCGTGGTAATAAGTGAAACAAAATAAAAGGTACTTTAAGTTCACTGTAATTGCATACCTGAAGCACACAAGTTCCAAAGTTGTGCAGCCAAGCAATCTCGCTCCCGTAGCTCCCGCCATTTTTAAATTGTTTATGCGACAACAGTGCAAAACACAGCGGATCTTGACGGCTTCACAAAGTACGTCACGTAATTTTACCAAGGCACACGTGGGAATAACTGGAAAATCGAGCAAGCGATGCTAACCGTGATTTTTTAGGCAGTACCGAAGTAAATATGTTTAGCTCAACTGCCGTGCCTTTTCATCATTTAGAAGGAGTAAGACTTGCTTTGTACACACCTGAAGAGACGAAAAAACTCAGCGTCAAAAAGTTAACAAATCCAGAAACATTTGACGCGTTGTTGCACCCAAACTTTGGAGGTCTTTATGATCCAGCACTTGGGCCAACAGACAAAGATGATTTATGTGGAACTTGTTCTCAGAACTATATTTACTGCCCTGGACACTTTGGCCATTTGGAGCTCCCTTTGCCTGTGTATCATCCATTATTTTTCAAGGAATTGCTGCAAATTTTAAGGTCATCATGTTTCAAGTGCGGTGACCTCTTGTTTTCAAGCACTGTAAAGCATGTGTTTGTAAGGTAAGTGATGCATTTGTCAATTCTGTGATTTGAATATAAACCCCACAGCTAAACGGCTAAAGGTGCTATAGACAACTGTGACTTCAATCAGTACAAAATGCAGACAGCAGACTACACACCAGCTACAAAAAACTGCTTTGTCTAACGTGGCATAATATGGCATCTTGTAACCCTAGTGTCGCACAATCTCTTTTCCACAGTCATCTTCCAAAGTTATTTGCATTATTGGGGATTATCCTTTGCCTGTTCCTTCATATACATGTAGATTTTGTTTTTTAATACTACACCATGGTCATGCTCAACATAGTTACCCCAGCCAGGACCTCTTGAACCAGAGTTGAGCACACCAACCATAAGGCCACTGTCCATCCCATCAAGAATCTCCACAGGCGTCCCAAGCTCACGTTTAGAGAAAGCAAAGAATTATTATCTATTTATTATTCATATAAGCGCCGCGGCTGTGCGAGTTGGAACATGACCTTTCATCTTATGCTTTGTTAGGTTACACAAGAACCGTTGAGAATTTGAGTGCTTTATAAGATGTTGTACGGGGAATAAAATATTGTTGATTTACAACGCTAAATGCTTTAAAATATCCACGTTTTTTAAAGGGGCTCAGTCACGGCATCTTGAGTTATTTTGAACATCGAAAAAATAACTGTTAAATTGAAGGAAACCTAAAAATAACACTTCAGTAAAGGTAGAAAAACATCAAAGAGATAATAATAAACCATAAAGGAACAACGATGGTTAAGGATGGAGAAGATTGACAGGGATTGCAAACAACGAATTTGAAAAGTTTAGCTAAGCTTTTCAAAGGTGACTGAGCCCCATTAAGTAAGATAATTAAAACAAACTCACTTCTTGTGCGTCTGTTCTGCATTTTCGTTATTTTTTCTGTTTTGGGCTTTTTATGCCACTACTGTTCTTCCCTCAGGGCTCGAGACTAACTTTTCAGCTTGCTAGCCCAGTGGCTAGTGACAGGTTTGATTCACTAGCCAAAACAAATTTTTCACTAGCCAGACACTCTAATATCCATCGT
>JAHPZR010010616.1:80000-87500 GCA_019787425.1 Platygyra sinensis | reverse complement strand
CACTTAGACGTTGACAAGTAAAAACGTGACAATCTTACTTTTCACGGGAACGTTTGTAACATGATACTTTTGTTTCTCTTGTAAAGTTATGCAACATGATCCCCTTGTTTTCTCAAAAACGTAAGGGCGATGTGCTTTTTCTTCACTGCTGGAGATAAATATCTAAGAAAAAATGGAAGAAGAAAGATTTTTTCAAAACATTAATTATCATTTTGCGGATAAACAAAAACTAATCTAATAATCAGATAATCACATCTGACAGGTCAAGTCTTCTTATTCTGTTGCCACCTTTGGCGTCAAAAACCACTTCAAATTATTAAAGGCGTTTCAGCACGAACTTACTGTACGAACTATTCAACAACTGACTCTGAAAAGCTGTACACTAACTTACAACAATTAAGCCTCTTAACAGATGTCGACAAGTACAGGTGCCTTACAAACGACTTATCCAAGGCGAAAACAAAACTGACAAACTGACTTGTAACAATAGATGGATCGAAACCGACTGATGACCGACGACAAATTTAACACAAGTCTTGCAGCCAATACCATGAGGGCTTTACTGATCAATCACTTTTAACAGACCAGACTGGTAACACCATCGACTGACAGACATTATTCACTACCTCCAGGGACTTGTTTTTCACAAAAATCTCTTGCACGCCTTGCATGCCTATGTTTAAATAAGCATGATAATTTATTTGTTTTTACTGCTTTCAAAATATTAAGTTATAAGTGTGTTCATTTCTTTTCATTACAGGACACCTGTCAAATCCAAATTACTTCATCGTGAAGTAGTACGGCTTGTTACACCAGGTACACTCCTTGAACCCTTAAACTCTGATGCAAATTACCTCATGAGCATTGCTCAAGGACCAGACTCCTCCACTGGTCTTGCCTGGCTTGACCTGTCAACTGGTGAATTCTGTCTTGGAGTGTCTTCCATTGAGAACTTGGAGGAAGATTTATCACGAGTCAATCCTGCAGAGGTGGGTGGAAAATATTTTGCTCATAACTGTCCAAAAAAGCACACACAGCTGTGTGGCCTATATACATATCAGCAAGGACCTCATTCACAATTTATTGAACAACTATGCATTGATTTCATGCTTGTGTTATTATGAACAAGATGCTTTAGAAAGCGTAACTGGATTGCATTTATGATAATAAATAATTCAGAATTGGAAAAAGGAAATGGTGAATTGTATATGGTGCATGGAAACCTAAATATTACAATGGTATATCTCAGGTTCAGTTAAATAATGTTATACACAGTGAAATTTCTACAATACAGCAGATGGAAAAATTTGAAAGAATCAAGGAAAAGCTGAAGGTTTTGTCAAGCAGTCACTTTTCTCATTGATGTACTTGTTGTTTAGGGAAAAATGACTGCCTCTATAGTAAATGTGGAATTGTAAGGTGTATAACGATTTTATATGAAAGAGTCTGCATACAAGTCAAGCAGCCTTTCAGGGCTGTGGTTATATCTGGTTTATTTCTGTAGCATGGAGCAGCCAGGAGTATTTCTACTCCCCCGCTGAATGGAAATGCTAGTCCATCGCAGGGTTACCCTCATGCAGCAGTAAATTTTGCACTTTAGCCGGCTAACAGCAAAGAATACGAGTCGGTTCGATCGAAACAACACAAGAACTTTTATTATTTTCATTTATACGCTTGCAAAACTTTAGTTTTTATCATCATTTACTCTTCTATCGAAACAACCTTTAATTCGATCGAACTGACCTTTGGTTTCGATCGCATGAGCTCTTGATCGAAATTACCTTCGATCGAACTGACTCGATACCACAGCAACATATTGGGAAGAAATAAACTGATCATATTGAGATATCAGTTGTTTTTCTGACTCTTTATTGATGTAACTTTCTTCTATAAGAGACAACTGTGTACTTTTTTTTCGCACTGTCATCACCACTAACCATATTGTTACTCACTTGACACTTCAAATTTGAATAAAAATTCACGGGCACGTTGGCTGTCATATTTCGCCTTAGTGTCAATTCCTTTACTAAGTTCCACACTGACTATGACTGTAAACAGTGCCCTAAATTATACTAGGTTTCGAACAAGTTCAAAATACAATGCGAACCAGTAAAATTCAAAACGCAAGGCAAAGCTGCAAATTACCAGGGAAAACATTTCAAAACTCACACAGTGTTCCTATCATGTTATCTGGTTTCAGTTTCTTCGAGAAGTCATTGCTGCTTATATCAGGCATTGGATTGAAATAATCACTGTACCTCTCCGGTTCCACATTTGTTGAATTCATCTTTGTAGCTAGTAAATAGCCTCCGATAAAAAGCACCATTAAACTGAAGTCACTCGGAAGGTTTCACCCTAAAGGTTTCCACTATAAACCCTTCCAATCGACCAACAGTACTGTATAACAGTTGAAATAAGTTCACTCTGAATGCACTAGGCTCGATTTTCGCCACTCTCTCGTGTCTCCTCTACCCTCCCCGAGAAGAGACGGCTGGACGCATGAGCTGCAAACCATGTCATAATCAAAATTCTTGCGGCGCTTCTGGTTACCAGAAATGTCATCTGATGACAATCATTGGCGGGCCCACATTACGCCTATGGCTCATAACATTTGTACATGTGCTGTTTTCGCCACCTCTTCTTTTAATTTTGGCCTTCCAACCTATTTTGTTTCACACTATTGTTACAGAAGGGCATTACATGCCGTTTTCTACAGAAGAGTTTTTAAAAAGAAAGTAGAGCAGAGCTGTCTGACTATGGTGTGGTGAATGACATGTCAAAGGTCACGCATATGTTTGTGTGCATCATGTTGACACCATAGTTTTGTTTGGCTAGTTCAGTTTGAGTTGCTTCATTTAAAAATTTAATTTTGTCTGGCTTTGCCAGAGACTAGTGTCACTTTCCTCCAAGAAGACTGCCGTACACATCAATTTGCTTGAGTGTTTTTTCTTGAGATCGATGTTTGCATTTATCCCTCCCTTTGCTACTGCGAAAAAGACAATTTATGCAGCCTGTTCGATTCAGGATTTTTTATTGGTGGAGATTAACAATACTAAGGTTCACGAGTCCAGCCGTGAGTTCGGGGGAGGAGCGTGGGCTCCTTTCCCGGACAGCGGCTGGTAATCGAGCCTATGAATGCACTTGCTTCACTGCTAAGTCAACCTGAAGTTTCCACTCTAAAAACTGGCAGCACAAACAGTGTTCCAATTGACCAAGAACAGATTCTTCCGTCATTTTGAAAGACACAAGGAAAACAAAGCACACACGCAATGTCTTCTGGGTAGCTATGGCACAATTTAGTCATTTTTCGACGCAGGAAACAGCCCCGTTCGCATTTTATGACTGGGTTCGCCTACAGCAACCCAGTAATAAATGATCATCAAAAAAGCAGCGTGTCATCACTAGATACTAAAACCCCATTTGAGGAAAGAGAGCCTATCACCCCACATGCTGGAATCAGCTACAGTATCACCAACTCAGGGAGGCAGAGGCACGTGGAAGCAAAAAATTGCTATATATTAAAAATACAACCAAATTTACAATCATTATGCAAAAATTTGTTTTCATTGTTTTTTAGGCTAATGCTGACCTAGGGTGCTGTAAATTAATAGCTGGCAACTATACCTATTAGAGAAACATACCCACAATCCTCTCAATGCACACCCATTCCTTTCATTTGTGTTCTACGAAATAACTATTTCTGCCTGTTCTGCAATTACACATTGAGAAAATACGATTATTTAGCCCCACTGGGGGCAATAAGGACTAGATAGATAACATTGGTGCAGTGGTAAGTGCTGTGTTATGTAGAATTCAGGTAAAACATGCACATAAAAAATGCATAAATCCTCAAAAATTCTACAATCCAGGTGTAACAGGCTCCTCCTCCAAAGTCCTGAAAAATGTTAATTACTGATTTCAGGATTAATTAATTTTAATCAATGATTGTTAATTTACAGTTTCTATGCAAAGTTCATTCCTTGGAATGGATAAATTGAATATCAAAGTGGCTATGAGCCACTCAACTTGGAAAATGGACTCCTCCAGCGCCAAGCAGATTTTCACTCAGAAATTTGAATCGCCCGGCTTCCAAATCAACACAAGAAAAAATGAAAGGTTGATGCTTCTTCTCGTGGCATTCAATCCAAGATCCATTTAAAATCCAAGTGCTAACCGCCAAATAATTTTCGAGAACTGCAGCTTTCAAAACGACCAGCATCCGCGGCCGAGATTTCATTTGCCGAGAGCAACAGTTGCGCTGTTTGCTCCACCCTGATTGCATGTATTCGTTAGCATTACCCAATAGACCCTTTGCATAAATGGTGTCTAAATTTGAATAACAATACTTGGTACATCCATAGCCTCACACTCATGTGAAATTTCCTTTGTCTTGAAACATGAACGTGAGGCTAAGGATGTACCAAGTATTGTTATTCAAATTTTGACGCCATTTATGCAAAGGGTCTATCAGCGTGGAGTAACAGCGTGACTGCGGATCAGCTTTCAGAATGTCACACACAGTAATAAAAAGTCGTTCGAAAGTTAGTATAACAACATAAAACGATTTTCAGGGAGCAATATTTTAAACATCTAACAAGAGGTTTCGTCAGTTTAACAGAGGAGCATTTCAGTGAACATCAATTGAAAACAGATACAAAATATCTCATTTTCATAAATTAATCATGACCTGATGCTGTCGCGGTCAACTGTGAATACTCGATGAAAGGTTTTCGCATGAGTGAACAGTTTATTGTGTTGACTTCAGTGTGTTTTTTAAAAACAGAAGATTAATCTCATTAGCCTTTGGCAAAATACACTAATCTAGTGGCTCATGTAGACTATCCCTCTACAATGCTTCCTAAATGACATAAAAACATCTTCCACATAAACTTGACTCGCTCGCAGCACTTCACTTACCCATGGAAACTACTAGTCATATAAATAAACAGCGGGACACATCGTTCGAATTTTCCACAATTCTCTCGACTGTTGACCTTTAAAACATTTAATCACGCTCGGCTTGAATCATTTGAAAATTCATACAGCTTGTCAATTTTGTGACTTTCATGATCAGTGTCTTCTTTTTTTTTGGCAATCGAGTATGGTTAAACCTGTATGAGCAGGCACTTTCGGTAAATGAGCTATTTTCTTAAAAGAGACTTCTATAATTACAGGTAGCTTCTGTTTCTAAAAGCGTTTGTGCAAGAATTTATTCAATGTAGAGCATTTCTGCAATGAGATATTGACTACTTATGTCAGAATTCAAAGAATAACTAACTTGACATGGTGCAACCAACCATGGCCTTAAACGCCTGATGTTCAAAACCGGGGAGAACTCCTATATGCAAAGGTTGAGAAATTTTCGTCGTCGCGGGTACAAATCAAGGATTCTGGTCTCACTTAAGGTGTTGACAACGAAACATCACCATTTTTAGCTATCAAAGTATTGTTTAGGGTGCACTAGAAGAAATAATAATTAAAAGAAACATTCTTATTTATTAATTTCTCGGTTTTCAGGCTTGATATTCTGCTGATCAGTCGCGTCTACAAGTGCCCACGGGATCCTATCTCGAACAATAGCTAGTAATCAAACCTATTCCGTTTTAATTGGTATCTTTTAGGGGTATAATGAGGCTCAGGCAATGTCCACATAAGTCTCCTGTAGGAGTTAAATTCAAATTTTCCAAAGAGCATTCCTTGGGGCTTTTTCATATGGAAGCTCCCCGCGGGTTTCCAAATGTCTAACGGGAAGTGATGGAGTGAATCGGACCCATCACAACGACTTGGAAAATTTTATTCCAAGTTAAAACTGAATAAAACATGCACACTGGTGTGATTATTTTGGTTGAGACACTGAAACTCTTAGTCTTTTTGTACCAGTCTGAATTGTGCTTTTACTTTGCATTTATATAATATATATATGTTATTGGCCAGCTGGGAGGTCCGTATAGGGAAAAACTGTGACCGAGGTCTTGAAAATACTGCCCGAGGTCACAGTTTTTCCCTATACAGACCGACCCTTAGCCAGCCAATAACATTTTTATCTTTTTTTTCTTGCCGTAAACTGGCTTACAAGTGGATTTGTTTACGCAACTTTGCCATTGAATCGGCTTACGCGCCGTCTACAAACCATTTGCAAAAAATCTAACGAGCGAATAAATCAGATACTAAACGAAGAAAGATGTATTAAAGAACAGACTTATTTCGAACTACTATATGCTAGTACATTTAGTTCCCCAGTAAGGTTCTTCTGGTGTGAAATTTCAAGCAAAGTTTGAAGTTGTACTACAAAAACAGTTTTCGATCATTGCGAATCACTCGCCTGAATTAGACTTTTCTATCTAAATTGAGTAGCAGATAGTGAGGAAATTCGTTAAGTTTGCTTCCAGCAATTCTCTCAAATACAACAACGATTAGAGAGGGAAACTCGACTGAAATTGACTCAGTTTTTACTTAAAATTGTGCAGAGACACACAGGGTTACGCGCCATTACAACGCCGAGCAACAAACAACCAAACAAACTCTTAAAACTTAAAAAAATTCAATTGAATTTACTTACATTGTACAGTAACTTTCCTTGCCATCTAAAGGTGAATAGAGGTCAACTTGCCTTGATTAATCGTCTATGGAAGTGTAAAAAGGGCGAAAGATTGCCGATCATCGCTAATTCATTCACAAAAATAGATCAGCTCAATGGATTCCGCCCGCTGTAGCAGGCCGTATGAGGAAATTCCGCCCGCTCCAGGAACCAATCAGATTGCGGAATTTGTTGAATTCCGCCTGCTCACAAGCCGAAAAAAAGATAAATAATTTACATTTACATGCCTGACTGTCTGTATGCCTCTTTTCTCTCCTCTTCCATTCTCTTACAAAGAAGGGTAACTAAAAATTGAATAGGGTTTCTTTAATTTGTTAACTGTTCTTTTTTAAACAGATATTAATAGCCGAGGATCACTTGGAAGATGCTCAGGTACAACACAATCATAAAACAGGAGTGAACTTCAAAAGTTCTCCATTAGAACATGTGAAAGATTATCACCTCACCCTTGTTCCTTCTAATTGGTTCAATATGGATCCATTGTGTGAACAAAGCACTGTTTCAGAAATCTTAAAGTATCTCCAGGTCTCGTCACAGTTTTCATCTTTAGAAATGGCAGCAGGAGCAGCCCTCCTTAAGTTTGTATCATACACGCAAAGAGATGTTGCTCCCCTTGTAAGTCAGCCTTCAAAGTTCTCACATCAAACGCATATGGCAATAGATTCTAATACAAGAAGAGCTCTGGAGCTGACAAAGCCATTGATGGGTACAGACAAGAAAGCTACGCTTTTTGGAGTCATGAATAACACGTCCACTGCATCAGGACAAAGACTGCTCCATTCCCGTCTGTGTGGACCATCAACTGAGGTTAATGTTATTCAAAAGAGGTTAGATGCTGTGGAATTTTTTTGTATGAACAGGCACCTTGCTGATGAACTCCAGAAGACCTTGAAGGGTTGCCC
>JAHPZR010010616.1:50000-75000 GCA_019787425.1 Platygyra sinensis | reverse complement strand
CAATCCAGTAGGATATTGAGAGTACACTGATTCGAGGAGCATTGTCAGTCAGTTTGATAGGGTTCTCCCAAAAATTTGAAGTAGAGGGCCAAAGAAAAACTTTGAGTAGGCAGCAGACAATGCTGATAAAAATACGTGCAGTGGTTTTATCAGGGCCATGTGGAGGAGAGGGCCCACCTTTTATTGGGGGTTCCAGGAGCCTCTCCCAGAAAATTTTGAAGGAGGGTGAATACTTTGAGCATGCAGACCATTATCGACTTTTTGAACCTTTGTGATAGTTTCAGTTTTTCATTCATGATTTCAAAAGTGATAGAATTAATACGTTCACTTAAACGTGACGTATTTTGAAAATGTTTCGCTTTATAATAAAGTGTTGAAAAAGTGCATGCATTTATTCGTACTGCTTCAACAAGCTCGCCAATTTTTTTCTCACTTTCAAATTTTACTCGAACAGCGATATATTACGGCTACCAAGTTAGAAGATTTTGCAAAGTTTGTTTCTTTTGCTGAAATCTTCTTTTAATAATTTTTTTTTCAAACACATTGCAGTTATTTGCACTCGAAAATCATGTGCAAGCCAAGCGCTGGGTTGTAGGTCGTTGTGTTTAAAGAACTAATTAAATTACGTGTACATTCACTGAAGATTAAAGAACTAATTTCAATTCTATTTTCAAACGAAAACAACTTAACTTCATTTGTATTATCTCTGTTTCTTTGAAATTTGTCCCAGGCACTGAGCAGCGATTGCTGGGTTTTTCGCTTCATTTTCAGAGGAAAAAGTGACCTCTAACCCCGGCTATCAAAATCAAATATTTTTGTCTTTTGGTATGCGTCTGTAAAAAACTAGATGTAAAAAAGATGATGATGAAGGGGTGTGTGTGTGCTTGTATGTAAGTGTGTGTAAGTGAGTGTAGTAAGGTAGTAAGTGAGTGTAGTGAATTGTACGTAAAACTGATAATCAATAAATATCATTAAAATACAAAAAAAAAAATCAAATATTTCAGCGCTGCCATTACGGCTCGATGCCCACATCACGTTTTTGGCGACAATTCTCACGACCCAATTGATTTCAGATTTCTTTTAACGTACAGCTATAACAGTTGTAATTTTTTAATCGCTATGTATTATTTTGTTGAGAAGAAAATTAGACAGTATTTGTGCTTAATTTTATTGATGGATAGGCTTGCATTGTTACAAATAAAAATTTTCCAAAAGTCATTTTAGAGTAGCCGGCGCGCCAAGGACGACTAGACGGCGAGTCGCTGGAGCTTCCGGGGAAACTGTTTCCCTGAATAATTGTTAAAGATCAAAAGTTCTGCAGCGTATCTACGCTCGGTCGAACTTTCAGTTCAATACAATGGGCAAAGTCAAAGAGAAAGTGAACACGCAAGTTTGACGAACACGCTCGTTTAATTCTGTGGCAAACAGGTTCAATTTGTGTTTTGATTTGAACACTGGATTTGCACAAAAGAAGCAAAATAACACCCATTGTGTTGTTGCCATGACAACAGTTATGCCACTGGACCTATTTTAATTAAAACTAAAATTCCCAGATTTTATCTTAAAGGGACACTGTCAGGATTTTGCTTTTTTAGGTCAATTCTGTGCTAACATCATTACTTTAAGGCTTTAATCGTAAACAAAAAGCTTCTGTAAAGCTACGACGAAGCTTTCAAATGAAGTTTGTCACAGAGGGCTAACCATAATAAATTTCTTGAGGATTTTTCCAACACGTGGCTTCAAAACTTGAAAAAATTGGCCAATTTTTTTCAAATTTCAATCCATTTCCATCCGTGCCATCTATGGAGACAGGCGACAGGAAACAGTTACAGTACCTTCAGATAGTCTTCAATAACAAAACTAGATCATTAGTTTTGGAATGCGATTGATGTGAAGGCATCTTCTAGCCTTTTGTAAAGTTGCCAAATAGCATGACAATCCCCCTTTAAACAAGGATCATCCGCTTGCATCGATCTGATGGGGGGAGTTAACACAATATGGGAACCATGTGTGTTCCAAGCAAGACCATCTGTCCCACTTTAAAAGGTTGCAAATGGGGATATTTGGTTTTTCAAAGAAAGAAACTGGAGCCAAGAGTGTTGCCATGGCAACAACATAGTAGGTGTCAATTTGTTTTTTGTGATGTACATTTTTGGTGCCAAGTTTGAAGAACACTGCTCCAATATTTCTGGAGGTATTTTGGATTGAGTATTTTATTGAGTTATTTTTTTGTAAAAAAATACCTCTTAGTCAGCACGTCGGGTATGTTATGGATGGGTGGTTCAGTGAGTGGATCAGTGGGAAATGTATGTATGTCACACCAATCAGATTGGATCTACTATTAAACACCAATCAAATTTCCTGTTGTAAAGGTAAATGGTATGTGAGAAGATTTGATCCTGATACAGTTGAGAACCGCCATATTTATTCTTTTGTAAAAGAGGAGCAAGTATTCATATATTGGGTTTCCCTCGAGATTTTCTGTGGGTTAGGCTGAGGATTTTGTGGGCAGGTTTGATAGTCATTAGCAACTGGATAATGAGCCAAAAAAACATAGTGTTGGGATATAACTGTGAGCATGCGATGAAGGGTGAGCTTTTCCCATTATGTAAGGTTTTGAATTAAATGAGTGTTAGCCGCTCTACTACTAATGTTGATGTGGTTTCTATGATAGGAACAATTGTGTTTAAGGGGGCGGAATACACTAGTGGGAATGTGAAGAGGTTGTGACCAGGTTTGAATTGTTTGCGTGTTGTAGTGAAACCTATTGCAAATATTGCTGCAGAGTTGAGGGCGAGTCGTTAATTTCAGCATCCATTGACAAGTTTCAGTGATAAGTTTTAACGAGAAAAGCTAAGAGACTACGATTAATTTCGTGAGCAGAACAAAAAGAAATTATTCTGTGACGATTTTACATTTGTAATGGTTCTTGTTTACTACATTAATAGCCAGCATGAATTGTAGTAGAAGAAAAAGAAAATTCCTTGTTTAAGATAACTTAAGTGAGGTATATGAAGTCTTGGGAGTTCTATGATTGTATTAAGGTGGCTCTATCAGATTTTTGAGTCACGATACGGTTCAACTTTGAGCGACTAGAGCACCACCATTATCAATCCAACAGAAAATCAAACGTTAGCGGTGTGCTAGAGAAATATGAAAGTTTCAAATGGGGTATATTTCACCAAGATCTGAGTTACCATAGCAACAAAATGACGCCATGCCTCATTTTACATAAGACCGAATAACTTGCCACCAGACATAATTTCGGAAATACCACGTCGGGATCTTGGACTTGACATAGCTGCCTCAATGTTGGCAAAATTGTAAAAAACCTATAAGAGCATTTTTGAGAAAATTAGGAGTGAATTTTTAAGGTGTCAAAATGCAACAAAAGCAAAGTTGTTTAAATGTTATTGCAAACTATGTCCACAAGACTTGACTAAATGGCATTCTGGTCTTAAATGAACCTTCTAACATATAATTACTTCGAGTGAAAATCTCAGAGGAGTCACTCCGTTTGATTTTCAGAAACATTGGCGTGAGTATCAACTGGTGTAGGCCGTTATTTTGCATTCTATCAAAAATTGCCCCTAAAATTCTTAAATTGGGTGGGAATTAAAAACCACTCGATGAATTTTTTTTATACTTGGCCCTCAATAAGGTTAATCCATGTTTAACGTAATACCGGAGTTTCAAATAAATTGAAACACTTTAAGGCTGCTAATTTTCAGTGTCAACTCAGGAGAATATTGCGCTTATTTTCACTCATGTTGTTTGTTGTCTTCATTATAATTTTCTTTTGTCTCGAATCACCATGCTATTGTACAAGTACTTTCCAGCGACTTTCCCGAGGCATGCTAAAATATCCCGAGCTAACACTACAATAACAATAATAATATTGTAGGGCTAGCTTGGGATATTTTAGCATGCTTCGGAAATTTACTGGAAAGCAATCGCGTGTGTTATGAATTCATGATATACAGAAATGTACAATAGCATGGTGATTCGAGACAAAAGAAAATTATAATAAAGAGAACAAACAATATGAGTGAAAATAAGCACAATATTTTCCTGAGTTGAAGCTGAAAATTAGCAGCCTCAGGCGTAGAGGTGTAGAGGCGTAGAGGCACAGAGGGTGTAAAGGGTTAGAGGTGTAGAGGCATAGAGGGTGTAAAGGGTTAGAGGTGTAGAGGCATAGAGGGTGTAAAGGGTTAGAGGTGTAGAGGCATAGAGGGTGTAAAGGGTTAGAGGTGTAGAGGCATAGAGGTGGAGAGGTGTGTAGAGGCATAAAGGTGTAAAGGTGTAGAGGCGCACAGGTGCAGAGGTGCTTTTAATTGATAATTTTTTGTGTAGAAAATACTATACACATTTCATAGAACAACCCGTAGAGTTGGTACAGGAGCCAAAAAATTCTACACTTTTCATCGATCATATTCTGTGCTAGGTATAGTTTTGTCAGTTACCAGATGCAGACCTCTGCCCTGCCAAGTCCTGATCAGGACTTTGAATCACGCAGCTTATACTGTTCACTTTTACTATGTGACAAATAAGAACGATCGTGCAGTGATATAGTTTGTGTTAATGAAGTGATGTGGTGTCTACAGTTATCCATGGATCATCAAGGACGGCTTAAGAATGTGCGCTGTGTTTCATCGCGGAACATATGTAATTCTATATTCGTTTGAAAGGTCAATGAACCTTCCCGTGTATTTTTTTCCTTTGAGGTAAACAAAAATCTCCGACTACAAAACACGCTAGAGCCACACTATGCAAAGAATGTAATCGGAAATGCACAAATTTTAATGATATTTTTTCGTTAAAAGCTGGGAAGAAGAATAAGAAGAATAGGCTTTATTTAAAGAGGGTAAAACACTTAATAGTAGTCCTGAGACACTGATGACTCTGTGGCCCACAAAAAAAAAATTACAATTATAATATAGATTCTACAACTAATGGCAATAAATATTACCACTACCAAAGAAAATTAAATGTATGTAACATATATACAAATTACAGTCTAAGGAACATCGCAGCCTTTTGTTCAGCTAAAAAGGATTTAAAAACTCTATGTTTTAAACTTGCTAGCAAGCCATTTTTTCTAATATTGGCATTCATACAGTTCCAGTCCTTTATAGTCCTAATAGTGAAAGTACGACCTTCTTCTGTTTTTCATTTAAACTTGGAGCAAATCAGATTTATGTTCGAATATCTAGTGGCTCGATTATGAATTTCTGAATTTCTAACTAATAGACTATTTTAAATAACTAGGCGTAATATAATTGTGGACCCGCTTATACACTAGTGCGCACCTCTTTATTAGAGATTGTGTGGGAAAATTCAATGTAGTGAAAATCATATGAATACCCTACTCTTTATTTAGTACAAAATATATTGTCTTTCTCTATTTGGAATTTTTTTATATTTGCCTTACTGAAGCACTTGATTTGAAACGAGTATTGAAGACATAAAAAGCAATTATGTCAGTCACGCCAATTTCCATTTTTAGTTACCGGTAATCGTTGATTTAATACGATATCCTAATGCACTTGGTGGTTTTAGTTTTCATTTAAGCACACAATCTATTGTGCGACGGAGTTAGTCTTTGCTTACGTCTTTTCCTTTGCATTTCGCACCGCTTGGAGTTGGGCAGTGTCGGCAACCGTGATTTTTAAAGCACTGATATAAGATCTGAAAGATCTCTTGTTACTTCATAGTCACTTTAAGTAACTTAGTGTAGTAGTGTGTAATAGTGTATTATCTGCGGTCAAGTTCGTGCTTTAAGAAAGTAGTAAATCTGCAAATTTCTAGAGTCCCAAACATGCTAATGTATCTCTTTTATTTATCTTCTATTCATTTTTATGTATTTTATTTTACCTTTATTCTGAAAAGCAAATAGAGTATGATATGTATGTATGTATTAACTTTCAAATCTCTTCAATTTACAACCTCCTCTGTAACCTACCCACAACCCAAAGTACTTAGAATGATTAATAGTTTCTAGCTACCCATCTTTTCCTTTCATTAATTTGATTTTCAGGTGCTGAGCAACAAATTTGTTGTTTTTTTTAATTACAGAGAGAGTCTAAAAATTCCCCGCCTTGTTATCAACAACCACAAATCCTTCATAAGAGTTGTTGAAATCCCTGCAGCCAAGAAATCACTTTTAGAAGGAAACAAAGACTTTGTTCTATTGGATAGTACTTCAAACAGACTTCGCTACAGCACATTGAAACTACAAGAACTGAATGCCAAATTGAAAGCCTTGCAAGAGCAAAATGAACAAGTTCAGAGGGCTCTGTCAGAAGATCTTTGTAATCAGGTGGAAATAATAGTAAACACTCAGTATTATTGATTTTAGTCCTCAAAATGTACACATTTAACCAATTGACTCCTGTTCTGGCCGTAACCGGCCGTGATGAGCCCTGGCCTTTCTTCCACTTCTCACATTATCACTTTTGACCAAAATTGGCATCATCTATACTCAACTTCTGCAGGAGGAAAAGATCTTTCCAGTGATGCCCAGATCAGAGTGATCGGTTTAATGAAGCCTGAGATATGCCCAAAAATGGTCAAAAAGAAGAGTGAATAACTCAGAGCAAAATGTCCTGCCATTACACCTGCTTCTCCATGGTAAAAATTGCCTGCCTTGATGACACTTTCTTATAAGTTTTTTAACCGCAAGCAAACCCAGTAAAAGGTCAATCGCTGCAGCAAAAAGAAAAGAAAAGGAGAAAAAGGAAAGGGAAAAAAAATCAAAAAGCCTAAAGACGTAGGTCACCTTCTCGTCCAAATTTTGATTTCTGTGCACGTCTGAGCCAAAATGTGGTAGAACGCAATGCTAGTGGCAAGAAGGGCAAGCTGTCATGTTGCAAATGCATTTTCGACCAGATTAAAGCTAATTTGGCTGAGATCCAGCCTCAAAACCACCAAAATGTCCAAAAAATGAACTTTTGACAAAAAGCTCCAGGAGTCAATGGGTTTAAGTGCCTATGAAGTAAAAAATAATTGCTGCTTATTTGAAAGGCTTTTCAAAGTAAAGAAGAATGGCATTTTCCTTTCCATTTTCGAGTGATCATGTGAACTCAGTATAACTTGCATTTGGCTTATGTAGGTAACATCCCATGCAGAGAGTTTAAAACAAATGGCTCTTTCATTGGCTGAGTTAGATGTGTCTTCCTCTCTGGCACTCCTGGCTTTACAAAGAGGTTATGTCAAACCCATTATAGGCAATCAAAATGAATTTTTGGTGAAAGGTGGTCGGCATCCTGTAGTAGACATGCTTCAGCCTAACAGCTTTGTTTGTAATGACCTTGATCTGGGAGAAAAGAATGTGTGGATTGTTACTGGTCCAAACATGGGTGGTAAGTATTCTAACAGCGTTTCCTTGATAGATTGGTCCAAAAATAAACAAGTTAACATTTTCATACGCAAGAATCCCATGGATGAAATTATTTTAATCAAAAAATATTGAAATTGGTGTACTCAGAGCATGGCTGATGAAGTTTGGAGGGGCCAAACAAAGTGTTCTACTTTTTAAAAATATTTAATGTGGTCTGAGTACAGGAATTAGTTTATATGAATTTTTAAGTTGTAAAATGCCTGTAGTCCAATATTATTTTTTATTTGAACCTTTTAAATTTTACATCTTTTTAGCCTTGTAATAGCATAAATCATTTTATTTTTTAATTGTAATGTAACTTTTTATACTTTTTATCATTATATGTAAAGTACTTTTGAATACAAGACACTATAATAATTATTATTGTTATTATTAATATTTGTCAATTGGCATTAGCATTGGTATTAGTATTGGCATTGGTATTGTTATTGTTATTAGCATTGGCATTGTCATTAGCATTGGCATTAGTATTGGCATTGGCATTGGTATTGTTATTGACATTGGCATTGGCATTGGTATTGTTATTAGCATTAGCATTGGCATTAGTATTGGCATTGGCACTGGTATTGGTATTGTTAATAGCATTGGCATTGGTATTGTTACTAGCATTAGCATTGGCATTAGTGTTGGCATTAGCATTGGCATTAGCATTAGTATTAGCATTTGCATTGGCATTAGCATTGACATTGGCATTAGCATTAGCATTAGTATTGGCATTAGCATTGGCATTAGCATTGACATTGGCATTAGCATTAGTATTAGCATTTGCATTGGCATTAGTATTGACATTGGCATTAGCATTAGTATTAGTATTGGCATTAGCATTGGCATTAGCATTGACATTGGTATTGGTATTCAGGGTTCTCCCTAAATTTTGGAGTAGAAGGAGAATTAAATGGAGTAGCCGGCAGAGGAATTTCCGCCATTTTGCACGTGTTGGAATACAGAGTATGTTGTCTTATATGGAGTGTTTTTCGTCGGTAACCGCTGCCTCACAATCTGAGCCTGTTTCGTTTGCTGAACGTTCGATCGATGTCTGCAAGCAGATTCAAGCATGGCGAAATTCTCGACGAAACTTTCAAGTTTATTCCGTCAAAAACATTTTTTGGACACTTGGCTCTTTAAGGAAAACTTTATTTATTTCCGAATGTATTTACCCAAGGGAAAACAGGCATCGCAAATGGAAAAGTTGCCATTGGATGCAAAACAAAGTACTTATTTACTTTTTTATTTGGATGAGTAGCCGGTGCGTCCAGGACGACTAGCCGGCAATTTTCGCTGGTCGCTTGGGCTTACGGAGATCTCTGGTATTAGCATTGGCATTAGTATTGGCATTGGCATTAGCATTAGCATTAGTATCGGCATTAGCATTGGCATTAGCATTGACATTGGTATTGGTATTAGCATTAGCATTAGCATTAGCATTGGCATTAGCATTGACAGTGGCTTGAAGAATTTAAAGAGGTTGTTGACAAGCGGGCTCTTTGGGATTGGCATTAGTATTGGTATTAGCATTAGTACTGGTATTGGCATTAGCATTGACATTGGCGTTAATATTGGTATTGGCATAAGCATTAGTATTGGCATTGGTATTAGCATTAGTATTGGCATTAGTATTGGCACTAGCACTAATATTGGCATTGGCATTAGTACTGGCATTAGCATTGGCATTGACATTGGCACTGACAGTGGCTTGAAGAATTTAAAGTGGTTGTTGACAAGCGGTTTCTCTGGGATTTGCTAAAATATAAAATTAGACAGCTCACTATTAATTATAGCAAAGAGCAGGCTAGTAGAAGGAGAGCCAAGGTCAAAGATTTGGAAGAAAAATTACAGAACCATACCAAATATTGCAAAAATGGCCGATCGGAAGGAAATGTTGAAGAGTTGGAATGTTTACAAGCAGAATATGATGATCTCCATCATTATACTACTCATGGTGCTCTTATCCATTCCAGTGCAAATTGGTATGAAAAAGGTGAAACAAATAACAAGTATTTCTTAAATTTAGAAAACTCAAATAAGAAAATACCTGCGTAGGGAAAATTGTTATGAGTGACAGAACAATTACAGCTAATCCCAAAACAATCAAGAATGAATTAGAATCATTTTACTCCAATCTCTATAGTGAGGAAAATAGTGGTTATTGGTCATCATTTTTAGACAACCTAAAAGAACTTCCTCCTTTGACTGAAGAATTACAAAACTTATGTGAAGGGAAGATAGAGTATAATGAATGTTTTAAAGTTTTTCAATCCTTTCAAAGAAATAAAACTCCTGGTAATGATGGATTAACAATTGAATTTTTCCTGGCTTTTTGGCCTTTGATCAGAAAACATCTTGTAGATTGCATAAACTACTCTTTCGAATTTGGAGAACTCTCCAGTTTCCAAAAACAGGCTATAATTACACTAATGGAAAAAAAGGAAAGGACAAAAGACTGATTAATAATTGGCTACCTATATCACTAATAAATGTCGATACCAAAATAATTTCTAAAGTTTCAGCAAACGGCCTCCTCTCCACTCAATCCACCAGTCACAATATTAATTACAATCACTACACTAACCATTAGTATAAATCTACTAGCTGAGTGCTGAGAAGAGGATTTAGATTAAGTTTTGAACGACTAGTAGATTTATGCTAAAACAATTAGATTATTCGCTCTCGATTTCTATCGCGAAATAGAAATTTCGAGCTCATAATCTCAACAACTACTTTGCAAGCTATTCTCCATGTTTTTAATTATGATATATTTAAAAATGCCTATTAAAGGACCCTAGTCAGCCTCCGCCATTTTCAATGACATCAAGATTATTGATATAGCATGGTAAAGCGAATCCTTATTGTTCTACTGTAAGCTGTGTTCCAGAAGATATGTTTTATTATCTTGAGTAGTTCTACAGTGATTTTTCTTCGTTTCGACAGGCTCCGAATAAAATATAATAGCCAAATTCTTGCATGTGAACAAAAGCAAAGGTGTGGCTGACTAGGGCCCTTTAAAAGCTCTTTTTCAAATGAAATTTCTACTTTTGTGGAAAGTGGTAATTGTTATGATTAATAAATTGGTGACATGACATTGTGTCGTCCAATTCAGTCCAAGGAAAATACCTGGACCGATAATGGTCATTCATGGGAATTTTTCTGTAAACAAAGGGGCTTATTGAAAATAAACAATTTAAATTGTATTAAGTGGGTTTCTGTCTGTTTAAATTTTGCATTTGACTTTAACAGCTTTCACCTAAAAAAGTTGAAAATAATTCAGTATGATTTTGAGCTGGCACACAGAACAAAATTTAGTGGTACACAATAAAGACAATGGAGTGCTTTTGTCTCGGAACTATCAGTGTGATAGTTGCCCCTTGGAAATTTGATGTTCTCAAAACTAGCATACTTGCCCTTGAAGCTTCTCGGGCACATATTTGTTTTAAGAACATCAAATTTCTGCAGGGCAACTATCAGCCGATAGTTCCTTGACAGAAGCACTCTATTGTTTAATTATCATTATTATTCTTATTATTTGTTTGTACAGTGAAAAAGGATAAAAACAAAACAGTTACACACCAAACATTTTTAAAACAGTTACCATTGCTGTAGCTTCTGCTGAACAGCATGAAATTCCCTTCTGCTTTCACCTTTGATGGTAATCAGAATGTTTGGTTGGCTATCCATTTTTATCTCCACTGGCCAATACATCAACATTTCATCTCTGCACACTCTGTCAATTTTAAGGAGCTCATACATATTCAAAACTTATGTTTAATCATTAGGTGTAAGAGCAGTACATAAAGGTAGTTACTCAACAAACACACTGTCTTGCCCTCAGATTCATGTTAAAATAAGAATGAATAAATAGATGCTTGATCCCACAGGTAAGAGTACATTTCTTCGTCAAAATGCTTTGATTGCCATTCTCGCCCAGGCTGGATCATTTGTTCCTGCTCAAAATGCAACAGTAGGTAAGCACAGTAAACATCACAGTGGAGTTACACCTGAATGTAGTCAAAAATTGTGTATTTCAGCTTATTGTATTTGGCTAAGGATAATTTACCAAGGAAATAATTGCCTGTTATTCTGTGTCAATATCTTACCCCATTTTGAAGCTATGCCTATTTTTGTCCACTGTGGCCAGATTTAAATTTGCCGCCATAATCAGTTGCCATGGTAACAAGAAGTGTTCTCATTGTTAAAGCGGCTACCATAGGCCCCATAACCGCTTCAATGGGTCAAAAACATATTTTTAGCTTGTCATCCATGTTGGAAAGCTGGGTACTAGTTAAAAAGACCGCTGAAGTGAGCACATGTTTTGAGTCAGCTTCGTGGATTTTTGAGTAGCTGTCAGGAGGATTTTACCTTGTTGTATCGGTGAATTTCAATTGTTTTTTCTCTTCAGTTTCTACACCTACATTTTATCAAGCCAGTAAAATTATTAAGACATCGCAGCAACTAAATTAAAATTGATTATAAAATTTAAAAAATGAAACTAAAGTAATATATAGTTTAAAACGTCTATTGAGTCTTGGCTAAATAGGGAAGAAACTTACAATTAAAAACAGCGAGGGAGTTTGATTCAGCTATTTCCGTGGGTAGTTTATTCCATTGTCCTATGGCCCTTAAGAAGAAATAATAAAAATAAATGTTCTTTGTCGCATTATCTTGCCAGTAACGTATTCGCTAGGACAGACAACGAAGCAGCAGAGCCTCTAAACAGAACATTTCATCTTGTAAGCCCGGTGTTCATCAAGTGAAGCAAGCGAACACATCCGGCATCCCAGATGTAAACTTAACTGTATAAATTAACTTAACATGCATAATTAGCATCCTTACATCTCCATTCGTTGTTCAAAAGAAGAAAGAATAAACAAAGAGAAACTTGAATCGTTTCTTAGAATCATTGTTCAGAGAACATAAACAACATAGGAAAAGTGTCAGCATGCATTGCATAGTTGGGAGGTATGCTGGTCTTCGTAGGACTCTTGCCCGGGCGCTACTTCTTTCTGGACTTGTTACGTCATCAGCTTGAGGGTTTGGTGCTGCTTGCGGCTTGACCTGGCTTCTTGGGGCATTAATTCAGCTACTGGTGGTATCTCTTCAAGTTTGGTCCAAGGCCTAGAACCAGGATCAGAGCTTGATATCTCCATGTCAAGAGGTGATTGTTTTGGGGCTTCAGCTGTGAGACGGTTCCTGCGATGCACTCTTCCATCGTTCGTGATAACTTGGTATGAGCGTGTACCAACTAGTTTGTCAACCGTTGCGTGGGTCCATTGTTGATTATACTTGGGTGGATGGATACTAACAGTGCTCTCTGGTTCAAGTGGCCGGAGTTCTTTAGTGCTATTGTTGTAATAGAAGGCTTGTTTGTTCTTCTGGGCACGAAGAAGCTGGGAAGTGGTGTCAAATTCGGGTTGTGTTAGTAGTCTCCCAGCAGTAGGCAGGAGGGTTTTGGTACGTTGGCCAAGGAGGTGCTGAGCTGGAAATGTTCCTCGTCCTTCTGTAGGGATGTTGCAAAAGTCAAGGAATCCCAAGTAGGGGTCACTGCCATCCTCTAAGGCCTTGAGCATGATTTGCTGTGCAGTGTTACCACGTTTTCTGGCTTGCCATTTGATTGCGGGTAGGTGGGAGAGCTTGTGACATGATCAAACTCTTACAAATCTTTGAACTTCTTAAATTCCTGTGTGCAGAACTGGGCGCTGTTGTCGCTTACTATCTTGTCCGGAATTCCATGTCTTGCCATATAAGGGTCGAGCTTTTCAATTACTTCTTTTAGATGTGATTTCCTTTTGTTTGCCCAAGCAAATGGAGCCATTTTGTGTAGAAAAATCAGTGTGAAATTGACTTAAAGGAAAATTATAACTCTTTGATCTTCAGGGGTCGTTTCTCGAAAAGCGCACTTTTTGCTACAAGTGAACTTAAAAATGTTATAACTCTAAAAGTATTTAATCAATTTTGCTGAAATTTTCAGCATTTATTGCTAACGTGTGCATGTACAAGCAAAATGATGATAGTAATTTAAAAAGGAAGGCATAGAGATATCTATGAATTGATTTTTTTGTTCAGTTTTGGTTGCTGTGACAACAGGAGTGACGATAATTCAAATTCCCTTCATTATGTTATAGCTTTACTCCCATACTATTGATCAAGAGTGTTGTCAGTGCAATTTAGGGCTGCATTTTTAGGCTAGAGTACTGGGCGTGGTCGTTATTAAAGTGAATCACTCCAGGGGTCTCCATTTAAAATAAAGAAGCGTGAGCCGTGTAATACAGTGTGATAAAATGTGTGACCTAAATCCTTAGTGCTCTAAAATTCCAAAATGTAGGTGTAACTCCCCCTTGAACCTTTCAGGTCTGTTGTTGTTTTCACTGTAACAAATAGAAAACGCTACTGTAACTGAATTTGAAATAGCGATGACAGAAAGGACTCCCCATCTCCAATGGGCGACAAAAGTGTTGAGACACGTGACAATAAACTTCGATTTTCGAGTACCTTGGAAACATTCCCCTTTCTCCCCCAAACAATGTTTATTTTACTTTTTCTTAGACAGCACAGACCACAGCGCCTACACAACATTCATTTGGGGAGCCGTAGGTATCAGAAAATTAACGCTAGATGCAAATAAAATAGAACAAGTGCTTCAATACCGAAAAGCGTCATTTTCTAAGTGTCTCAACTACTTTTGTCGGCCATTGTCGAACCATACACGCCTGACAGATGGGTTTGTAGACGAAATGCCAGTTGCAGCTAAGCTAACCAAAAAACGTGTAAAATTTGGTCTTGTTTTGGTATATTGTTTAGGGATTGTTGATCGAGTATTTGCAAGGATCGGAGCTAGTGATAATCTTGTACAACATCAGTCGACTTTCATGTCTGAAATGTTGGAAACAGCTTTTATCTTAGCACAAGCCACTGACAAGTCCTTAGTTGTTGTGGACGAAGTAGGTAAGAACTCAACGTAGTTTATTAAAAAGAGTGTTCGTTGCTTTACTTCACACTTCTGAGTGTTGTGCAAGAAAATGAATTGCTGTATTATACGGGTTTGGATGATAAGCTAAAGTCCATTACTTTTACTGAGAAGATTCTTAAACTTTGATTTTAGCCTGTCCTGAAACACGTTCTGAAAAAAGAATGCGAGCTTTAATTGTGTTCAAATGGCGTCATTTGTCTTGTAACATGCAGTTAAAAACAGGAATTGCATCCTATTACAGAGCTAATCGTGCTCATAATTTCAAATCGGCCTCGCGCTTTGCGCTCGAAATTACTCGCACGATTACTCCCTGAATTGTACTCCACTCGGTCCAATTACTATTACAAATATTGCTTGTTTATTACTCATTTTTGTGAACCTATCATCTTAATAGAACGTTCCGGCCTTGGTGATTATATGTTGTATATATAAAACTGTCAATCGTCCCTCGTCTCCTCAGCCTTCTGCCTTGCAGCGACATAATTATTATCATTAATCATTTTGAGCTATTCTAGGCGACGCCCGCGTTTCTCAGTACCCAGAGACAGGGTCTAATTGCTTCACTATTTTTGCTCGTAGGCCGTGGTACTTCCATGTTGGATGGTCTCTCCATTGCCTGGTCCGTAATCGAACATCTTCACAGCTCCATAAAGTGCAGAACATTAGCCTCTACGCACTACCATCAGTTAGCTAAACTCGCCCACATTCTACCACGTGTCGACTGCTACCACGTCACGGCCAAACATTCCAAGGATGGATTAAGTTTCACGTTTAAAGTCACTGTAAGTAAAAAGTGTAATTTGCATCGCAAACACCAGATAAAAATAATCAAAGCCAGTAAAATGAAAGATATCCGAAAACAGACTAGTCAAAGCACTATCGATTGAGGCCAATTACTTAAGCCGCAGTGCTCTTCTGGTTAACTGACTTGACCAAAAATAAAATAAGTAAGTACATGATTTTATAAGTGTTATGGTACTGACCACTTTGGTAGGATAGTCTCTTCTATGGCCAGGCTTTCAGTTAGTTTTGCCGCAGCGCGAAAAAAAATTAAAAAAGCGCGGCTCCCTCTTCTTTGAAAATAGAAGACGAAAAACGAAAATATTGCAATTCTGTTGTACGAAGTCATGGGTTAACGAAAAACGAAACTGGAAGTTCGAAGTCCGTTTTCCCATGTCGTAGGAAAACAGTCGGCAATAAGGTACACGCATTATTTCCTTTAACCCATCTGTGTTTGTTTTGTTTTGTTTTTCCTTTAGCATGGATGTGATCGGAAATCTTTCGGAATCGACGTAGCAAAACTCGCAGGAGTTCCTGCCGCAGTTGAAACTCGCGCAAGAGAAATTCTACAGGATTTAGAAGAAAAAGACGATATGCTTGAGGTTACTTTGGAAGAGGATAACCTTGTGGAAAAAAAACTTGTAAGAACAACAAAGAACTCAATTGAACGTCATTCTACATCAAGCCCAAAAATGGCGTTAATTCCTTCCGATGATTCGCAAGTTGAATATGAACTCACTAAAGCGCTTTTAGTACTCAATCCAGAGTTATTAACACCCAAGCAAGCTTTGGAAATTGTTTATGACCTAAGAGCAAAAGCGCAGAGTAAATCCTATGATGAACTAAGTGGGGTCGATGTCAAGAAAACCTAACAAAGCATTGATTTGTGTTGGTATTATCAATCCTGAAAAAACAAAACTAATCATCATTCAAACACGCGCTTAGAAATCAAGTTTTTACACAGACTAGACACTCTTAGAGAGTTTAATCGGGCTTCGTAACGTAAGATCAAGGTGCACTTTTCAAGTAACTTATTGTGCACATGCGGGCTTCTCCCACTTCCTTTTCTAACATACCTTTGTAATAAAAGACTAAAACCATCTATACACTGTATTCAATTATGCAGAAAAATAGCACAGATAGCGTGCCAGGCCACTGAGCAGATAAATTGACCGCTGTATCGACCAAATCACGTTTAATGAAACTGCATGTACTTAAACCAAGAACACCAGAAGAGCAGCAAAACACTAACCAGTAACTACACTAACTGTTAAAAAAATTAGCTGTTATCTGGCGAAAATTAATTTTACAATAACTGTCTAAATTTTTCGCGCTTATTGGTTCATTTTTATCATCAGCAAGAGTATAGGTAAAGTCTGCATTCGAGCCAAGTGGCCCGTCAGGTCGGACCTTATCCCGGTTTCTATAGCATGAAGCGACTGGGAGTATTTCTCCGGGGTATTTCTACTCCCCCCTGGATCAGCAAGAGTACAGACGGATAATTTTTTTTAATTTATGAAAGCTCTCAAGTTCAACTTTCAGCTGTCAAACTGTCAACTTTTGAACCAATGAGATTTTTGGAATTTTTTAAGTAGGCAATCAAAAAGCGAAAAAAGTATTGAATAACATCAACTAATCTTTGTTAAGGGCAGGTTCACGGCGTCTTTTCCCCTCATTTATTCTCGGCATTTGCCCATTTTGGGGTTTTGTCATTGTTAAAAACAAACTGACGTAAGTCTGTCCTCTTATTGATGATAAATTGCGTCATAACATTGTCAAAGTGGCTGTGGAACCATGAGCCGTAGGCGAGTGGTTCCACAATTTATTATCAATAAGAGGACAGACGCAACAAAGCTGATGTCAATTTCTAAAAGGCCTAGTGTGCGCGCAAAACAAGTGGGAGATACGCAAATGTTTGACTTACTGGGGGGGGGTCACAGGAAAAAATGTAACGGCAACGTTAAAGTTTTCATAAACGATGAATAACTTAAAAAACGCGTGGTTACCCCACAGGGAGCACACAATCTTGCTGAATAGGGAGAGAGTAAATAAAGGAAAGAATAGAATGAACAGTTTACCTTTGTCTCCTGTTGTCATATCTCGTGGGCAGCGAGAAACTTTTACTTTATATACTTTAATATATTGTCCAGCAGACTTTAATAGGTCTGTATATTATCAATTTTTTTTCTTTTTCACAATTGCCTTAATTAGGTTCCAGTCTTTCTCTTAAGCATTTAAATATCCTGTTGTATTATCCAACCGTCACTTCTGAGGATGTATGTTGAGGCATACGAAACGTTAAGTCTTTAATCAAAGTTTTTTTACAACATGCGTTGTTTTGCCATGTTTGTAACCGCAGTTTGTATTTTATTTCTGTTAAAGCTGAAACTTCCATTTGAGATCTAAGCAAGGATAGGAAATAGCTTTTAGCCCTTGTGGATCCTACCGGTTGTCAACTTTTGGATGAGGATACATCCGCAGTGGATACGCCCTTGTTCTCCTTCTCGCTCGTTTAATCCTTCTTCCTATTAAATATGGAATACCATCAAACAATCTTTTACGAGCTGTGCATTGTGCTTCGACGCACTTTATACCTGCTGCGACATTTGATTGGATGACAAGTTGAACAGCAAGAATCTGTTAGACATCATACCACATTTCTTTGCTTTGTGGTGTTTTCTATTTAGATCGTGATACAATCGATCCATTGATGTTACAAGAACTCTGGATTTATCTTAGAGCAAAACCCGCGTGTAAGACGCTACATTTTTTGAAGTCTTATTGGCAATTTATGCTAAGTAGGTTCTTAATTGCGTTCGAGAGAACGCAGTTGTAATCGGGTATTGCAGGAAAGTGCGAGATCTGTGTATGTGTCTGTCTGTGGACACCAATTTGACCCCCCAAAAAATTATGGTCTCTAATCTACGATTACTACTAGTTAGTTTACTTAATTTCTGTGAAGGAGATATAGTTGTTAATTACCGGAAGAAATAAAAAAACTTGGGTTTGCTCCTTGAATATACAGTACTTATTCACAAATGTATTACCCAAGTAAATATTAGAGCCTGCTTGATCTTGCTACGCGAAACGGGTTTTCATGTTTGGGCACTGAAATGGAAAATTCCCTCCAGCAGTTTCTTAAGCCACTAGGTTCTAATACGTGAATCTTTACTGTATTGGATGGTGAGTTAACGTAGGCTTTAGAAATTCGGATACAATGTCTGAGTAATTAGCTGTACACCGAAAATACCAAAAACCAAATCATGACTTTCATCATTGGGACACTTGTTTTACTGTCCACATCTTCCTCATCGAGTCTCCATAATGCACTAAAATGGAAGCTTTGAACGGTCTCACCAAGTTCAAGTTCAAGTTAACTGTAACTAGAGGACTGGCAAGACGTAGAGGGCATTTTAATTCCTCGTGGTCGTACCTGGGAGTCGGTGAAACTCCATACACGATTATTCACCAAATCTGTAAACAAAATTTTTCTTACTTGGGATCCCGTCGTTTAAATTTGCAAATAGGTGACTGAGATGGGATCTATGTTTGACCATAATTTGGTCATAATTGGCTAAACTCAAGACAATTAGCAGGGGTTTAAAGAAGCTAGCAGCACATAACCTGACCCGAGTACCAAGCCCGGGAGATTCCTGTGTCCATTCTGGAAAAAGCTCATTGTACTTTTGAAATGTAAATTATGCAATAAGAAATCACTGCACAGAGAAGAAACAACACAAAAAACACATGATCAAGTTTGACGGACACTTTTTGCCATGTTACTTGCTGTTCTTGCCAACCTCTGGGCGTGCTTACGCTGGTCGATGGAGTGAGTTCAATTGCATTCACGGACGTGCGAGATTTCACGGATGGCGGTTGAATGTCTGAGCTAGATGCATGTATTCGTTGAACACTTTTCTTTTTCTTGCACATATTGAAAACGCTTTGCACCCACTCTGGGGGAGTGCCCTCCATGAAAAAGACCTTTAGGACAAAAATATTGGCAAACAGGACCAAGGCCATGATGACCAAAGTGACCTGCAAACTTATTCCAAGGATCGGAACACCATCGGACGTTTCAGGAAGGAAAGACGGAATGAGAAGCAAGAAAACAGTCATAGCAAGGAGCATGGTGGTGACAAAGCCAATTCTCTCTCCGCTCTCCACTGGAATAAAAAAGCTTGGAAGAGTGAGAAACATAAGCATTATGCTGGGAATGGTCAGATAAAACAAGTGGTATAAAGGCTTCCGTGACATTTTTAGCGTGTAAACCACCTCGCTGAAATCAAATGGACAACAATCACCGTGATCTGTTAACTCTAATTCTGCGGAGATGTCGTCTATCGTCCAGTCACCGTTTGTAACAAACCGATCTGCAAATAAACAAAAAGTATGATTTTACACACGGGGGCTGCAAAGGAACCTCTACCTTTAAACACCCCGTGTTTCCCGCGGACAACCCACAGCTATGGACACCTTGCTGTTGACAGAAGCTACATCCCCAGTTAAAACCCTTATTGTATGACCCTAAATGAGCGTGTGTGTGTGTGTGTGTGTAGCTGCCCTTTTTTCTAGCCACTGTGGTTATTTGGAAGCTAGTGCTTCTTTTATATCTTTGTTAATTTAATATGTTTATTAGTATTGTATTCTGTTGGGTAAAAATTAAGTTGTTGTTGTTGATAAGAGGCTATCTATTAAACGGCCACCCTATGAGGCATCCAGTAATCAAAGTCCCAATAAGAGCTTTTCTATTGTTTTAACCTTTGTTAGACGGCCAGTCCGTCTTTAAGCGCCCACTATCTACTTCCCCGAGGGTTACCGTTTAATGTATCATTATATATCAAATGAAAAGGAACTGGAAACCTTTTTATTGAAACGTTGATAACAATATGCGGTATATATGACACTCCTTAACCAAAACTTGGGTCATTTTCGTCACAATCCACTATTGCGGACACCAGAGTTGACTATTGAAGTGGACATTTCCTTCAAAGGGACACAAAACATTTCCCTTAAGGGGCGGTTCCGCTTTATACTTTGTTCAAACAAACTGAAAAGACAGAAGGCCCTGAAACGACGATATGCGTGATTGACTGCTTGCGAGAAGCAGATATATCGTGACTGACTCAAAACAACCTTACATTTTTCGATTACTTACTGGTAAATTCACCACTTGTGTCTTTAAATAGTTTGATCTCCATCCTACCAACTCCGTATGTGTATGAACCAAAGCCCATTTCACAGGTCTGGTTGTCAAATGGCCAGTTACCGATTTCTAATTTACAGTTGGCTTTAAATGTAGCCGGTCCACTCCACACACTCATCCCGGTATTATCCACCGACACCTCAGTCACAAACTTTGTTCGCCCTCCCGCTAGAGTAACACTGTCATCACCACTGAAATCGACAACATGTAACTCAACATGTGCTTTATCAGCTTCTATCTTGCTCACAGTCTTAGCCACAATTATCTATGGGTGTTTTGTTTACCGGGAGGAGATGATTTAGTGTTAGTTTTTTAATGCTCTTTCTTTAACTGAAGTAAGCTACAATTTGAAGATTTCCTTTGTTTTATCGTAATTTTTGACATCCTAAAAATGACTCAGTAGATGGGGAAATTACATATCCCATATTTACTACAAAGGCATATTTTTATTTACGTTATTGTGTGTAGATATTTATTTCAAGTACATATTCTTAAATACCATAAAAGCATTAAAAACATTCAAATCGTTACCAGACTGACTCAATAAAGACAACTACTTTTAACTACCAACACCTACTTGTTGAAAAGAGAAATGTCTGGCACCCAGATTTCGTCTGGGACAAATTGTACTCGTGATACTCCCCCAAAGTCATTTGATTTCCATACGAGGAATTCATTTCTCCAAGTCTGTGAAAACAAACAAGTATGAATAAAAAAGTCTTCTTTTCGATTTTAGTTAAGTACATAGGCTTACAGGCACCTTCGGACTTGGAGGCACGAAAAAAATAGGCAATGCCCAAAATAGCAGCAAAAACAAAAACGTTCACAATTCTCACGCCCATGAATCGTCGCAACTAATCGTGGCATACCGGGCTCTACCTTGATCGACAGCCTAGTAAAATCAAAAACTTATAAAAGAAAAAGTTACTTCTTCCTCTCACGAAAACCTCAAGACAAATTTTCAAACGGCTCTTTCTGGAGCCATTCAAAACGGCTTTACAAAAACAAACCGTTAGAAAAGTAGCCTACAAGTCACATACACTAAGTCACTAAGTGTGACTGACTCAGCAGAAGTTAATGACTTTTCATTTCACCTGGATAACATTCTTAAATCAATAAAGCAGCAATGTAACTTAATTGCATACCTGTATTACCCACGTGTCTAAAATAATTATTTGTTCTTTGGTATCCTATGATACAAAGGAAACACAAAACAGAGTGAAATCAAAACAAAGCTCTTTTAATAAAGAAATGGCTGAGGCAAACGTCGACAACTGCTCTGCGATACATCTCTTCAGCCTAGCAGTTCTTGGCCGAGTTGTTTAACAGCTGGTCAACACTAACCCAAGATTAAAAGTTAACCGAAACATCAATATTTCTTGTATAAAAATGTTTCTCACTCTTTAAGTTAAGTTTAGTTTGAGATTGTTTAAATTCAAAATTGAAGGACAAACGATATAAACCGAAAATTTATAACAGTTAATTAAATCAAAATTCTCGCTTATCCTGGGTTAGCTCAATCGGGATTTGAACAAGCTGACCCTGATTAACAACAGCTTATTCCTTAGTCAATAAGTCAATAGACATGCCATTTATCTATTTCATTATGCTCACCACTTTAACAAGTCTGCTGATCTTCATAGAAAACGACACTTCCACGGTTTTATTCCCAAAAACTGGTCGCACTTGCTTGTCGTAGTCAGTCAGAAGTTGTTCGCGGATTTGATGTTCAAATGAAAGGTTAGATGACCCAAAAATGCCTTTAAAAAAATTGACTGGAGTTAATCGATAACAAAAAGAAGCTTAAAAGCATCGGCATACAAAACTTCTTTCCACAACACATTTTTATGATTTGCATAGGTAAGGTATGAATACGAGTGCAATTAAGGTGATTCCCTACTAAAAAAAACCGCCATAGATTTCCAATGAAACTTGGTATGCTGTTGTTACAGGACAAGGAGATTTTGCAAACGTAATAAAAAGAGGGCGTCACCGTGCTTGTTTTCATGCCACAATACTGACAAATTTGGTTATTTAGGTGACTTTTGGGTAATCTCAGTGCGCCACAAATAACTTGAGCTCGATTATTTTACACTGCAGCGCGTTACATCACACAGAGTTTGACTTTCTTTGATTGTTTATTCATCTACGTCCCAGAAAAAAATGTGTTGAAATACCCTGTTTTTTTATCCTTTAAAGGAATCATAATTTGGACATGCGCTGTTGCGCCCCTTATGTCTCCCTCTGTAGAATTTATTTCATTTGTTAAAACAGTAACCATAGATTTCTGCTAATTTTTGTCTCAGTTGTAATTATCGAGGATACTATTGTCATTGAAATTATGAAATAAAAAATATAGGTCACCGTGCTCCTTTAAGAGAAAACGAGCATGTATTTCGCTGTCGAACTTAGCCTGAGGGAAATCTCTCACGTTATGTACGTGCAGGCGCTCATTTGCGGGCGCTAATGACGTGGAAATCGTGCGTAGTAGGGATGCGCAATGCAATACTAAGGAACACGGCAAACTTAAGTTGGCAAACTCGTGTTGGAAAACTTCAAAAAGTTGGCAAACTCGTTCCTTCACACGGCAAACTCGTGGCAAATAACAAACACGGCAATTTCCAACATGGCCGCTTTTTAGTGCAGTTTCAATCACGTACAACAGTGAAACAGAGGATAAGAAAAGAAGATCCAGAAAGCGGTGGAGAATTAGAAAGGTTTGGTCAAAACCAAGTTTGTCCGCGCGCTCCTTCGTTTTGTTTTGTTTGTTTTTAGTATCTTTGTAGGCTATAGATGAAACGTCCCGAACAGCCGGACAATTGTGAACCGCTTTGATATTAAATTTAAAGTGTGTTGACTCGCATCCCCCATTTTGCGAAGTGTCAAAAATAAATGACGTGAATAGAGCTCGTTTTGAATGGTTGAAAATTACCAACACATGTTGGCCAACCGTTCACACGTCAGATACGAGTTTACCAACACGAAAAAGTTGGCGAAAAAGTTGGCGAGAATAGAGGCAAGTTCTATTTGTCGCCAACAGTTTGCCAACTTGTTTGCCGACTGTTTTTGTGCCGTTCACACACATCAACTTGAGTTTGCCAACTTTAGTTTGCCGTGTGAAGGCCGCTTTACACAATGAGCGATGTCATGAGTGGTATTCAATAATTATCGCAAAATTGCGCAAGGCCTAAGGCCAATACAATTTGAAAGAATTTCCAAATGTCGTAGTAGTCTCATCAGTTTATAGTAAACAACGGAAACCTTGAGCGACCCCGGGCGACTGAATTACGCTTCTTTCGTATTTAAAAACGTCCTGTGGGCATCCATGAATTGATAAATGCGTGCTGCACGATTGTGAAGTAACCTTTCTTGTTGTCCCAATAACTGAGCAAGTGGAACATCGTTATATTTACTGCTCTTTATCATCCAAGATTACTGGCGTCAATTCCTTTCCTATTCAATCACGTAAAGTAAAGAAATCAGAAGCATGTGACGATAGAGGTGTCAATGCATGATTACCATAAAATACTTCGTATTTACTTTGCAAAGCAATCTGGCTCTAACTGGTTTATTTTGGGTCTATCTCTTATGTATAGGTCAAGCACGTGATTTTCAGCCACTGTAATACCTCGGGATATTGAAGGACTTTTGTTCATACGCTTCTGCCACTTACAAGTGGAAAACTTCGAGAAATTACACAGCAATTCAAAATTCTTATCGAATACAGCGCAATTAGTTTTCAAAAACATATTTTCAAGCCATACATTCACATGGCAAAATACGTAGCGAATTTGCCTCACCGTTGTGTTGTAACAGAGGCTTTTGATGTGAAACCTAACACGTTTATTCTTTTCACCACAACAAGGCAATTTGAATACTTTATACTTTCATGTCTTGTTATTTCTTGATTTTGCCGCTTTCTTGGAAATCAAAAGGTTCAGTTACAATGCGGAAGCCAGATGTTAACAAGGCAAGCTGAAGTGTCTCAGAGCTTCGGTGTTTCTGTCCTTCTCTTTTGTTTTCACTGAAAACAACGAGGCCAGGTCAGAGTGCGATTACTTTCTCGTGCCGCCTAGCCGGTGTATTTCTAAATCGGCATCAAAAGAGCGACAAGACTACAAGTTAAGTTACTTAACAACATTTTAAAACAAGTCATTGTAATCATGAGCGTGTACAAGATCACGGCACCCGGAAAAATACTGAATTAATCGAATCACTTCAACAGCCAATAAATACGAAATCAATGAAATAATCTCTGATTTACTTGCTGTTTACAAGTAATCCTTGCAAAAACAGAAGAACAAGAGAATGAGCCATCTTGACATTGAAGTTTTATACAGCCTTGTTCACCGAACTTTAATGTTACAGAAATTACGCTCGAGACTAAAGGACCACGCTTTCTCACGGACGCAATGATTTTACTAATTTTTCCATTGTTGCGCAAATTGCTCCTATTGTTAATGTGTACAACGTTTTCTCTGTTATGTCAAATGCAACGAATAATGTATTCTTGTTTGGTTGTGTAGGAACACGCAAATTAGGTGACTGTTGCGATCCTGATCTTGAATGAACTCCACACCCGCAGGTCTATGAGAGTAAAAAATGAGCTGATGTTGCGCAAATGACAAAGCTTTGTCAAAATATATAAAATAAT
>JAHPZR010010616.1:40000-45000 GCA_019787425.1 Platygyra sinensis | reverse complement strand
CCGCTTAATATGGGTTGACCGCTTAGTAGGGGCTGGCCGCTTATGTTTACCCTGAATATTTTCACCATCGGGTTAATTCCTTAGTGAATATGGAGTCACCTTAACTCTTCAAGACCATTATGATAAACTTGTATTTGAATATTTTTATCTCTTGTAGCCTTCTATTTTATTATTATTATTTTGGATTCTTATCTACCTATCACCTATTCCAAAGCAAAGTGAATTTTGTACGTGTTTTTCATATTGGATGGCCGTTTAAGTAAGGGTTAAGACTCTCATCGGTACGACCAAAAGGTGGCCGGTTAAAAGGGGGGTTTATTTATAGTATTGTACTGAAAATAATTTCGGGACCTTGACTACTGGACGCTTAATAGGTGGCCGCCTAATGCAGGTTCCATTCTGCAAGAAATTTTATACTTCAGTTAACTTTTTATTCCGGGTTAGCGTCAACCGGCCTCCGAACTAGAACAACAAATTGGCTTGAGTCCGCTCTAAGCTTGAGTCCACAATATGATCAGGTTATACTGATGATCAGCGGATGCCTTGTTCTGATAAGTGTCAATTGACCATCATATGGATGTTCAACATCAAACATGTACGCTTTAAAGTGCACCTAACCCCAAAATATTTTTTCGTTTAAATAAATCTTCGCACCTGTTCAAAACGCACTGCGCCTTTTAAAACTAGGTCTTGACTTTCTTCCCGCCCCATATAGGGGCTGAGCGCGGGCGAAAGAAGAGTCCAGGATAACTTGCATGCGCATGCTCAGAACGAACCAATCAAAAATTACTAGGTCCCAACCACCCCCCTAGCGTCAATGTGTCGCGCAATGCCTTTTTCAGCTCGCACTCTGAAAGAAAACATTTTCTTTGACGTTGATATTGTCGTAAAAAACATAAAAACGTAAAAATCGAAATATGGTTTATCGTGGTCTGTACTCTTATCGACAACGAGTACGCGTCATTACTCTTTTCCCAAACATTTTTTTCGTATTTTTTCTGCATGTTGAGCGATTTTGCAAAAGTTTTTGAAAGGAAAGTCTGACGCGTACAAGTAGCTCATTTGCATAATGCAGCACGTGCACTTTCAAGTCCGAGTCGGTGTTTTCAATGATTGTCAACAAATCTTGACAAAGATTTCTATCGTTATCTTTGATATTGTGATAAAAAAAAAACAAATCGAATGTGGTTTAGCATGGCACTGGTGAAATTCTACTGATTTGGGATTAATTGACATGTTTTTAATCAATCTGAATGCAGAAATTGTTGCTGGTATATTATCATTCAGAAAATCGCGTCACAAGCCAAATCTGGAAATACTTCCAAATATGGTTTTTCCCCCGATTTGGGGGGAAAATGGCGGCGTTCTGAGCATGCGCATGCAAGTTATCCTGGACTGACTCCTGGACTCTTCTTTCGCCCGCCCGGGCTCAGCCCCTATATGGGGCGCGAAGAAAGGAGAGTTCAGGGACTGGACTAATAAGCTGTAAGAGGTACGAAATCTAGCCATCATCTGTTGCACGACCTAGCTAGGAGGGGCATGGGTCTATTTCTAGTTTTACGTCACAGACGGGTGTGCATCGTAGCATAGCAAGTCTTTGTAAACATGCATGCAAAGAAGTTTGAACCTTTTAGTTCGGTTACGCTAAAACACCAATACTAATATTAAATAAGAGTATTTTCCGAAATGAGAAGAAATTGAAAGAACGCTTTGAAAGTTGTTTTTTATTTAATATTTCGTCAAGGAAAAAAAATAAAACTTCCCATGTGATTGCAAACGTTACAGTACTAATTTAAAAGATTCGGTTAGAGTGCTTGGCATTTTTGTGAGAAATAGATTTAAGCAATAGAGCGCTTTCCCGTGTTTAGATAGCCTCATGATCTAAACACGAGGAGGGTTGGGAGAATTTGAGACAGTTATGCAAACCCGAGAGGAAGACCTAGACATAACTTTCGAGAATTCTCCCAACTCTCCCAGTGTTTAGATGAGACTATATAAACACGGTAAAAGTGCTCTATTGCTTTTACACACTTTTACGTCTAAACACACCTTTCGACCAATGTGAGCGCGCGTTGTAGCTCAGTTATTTATATAGGGGCGTAATTGCAGAACATTTATTATGTTAATTATTCCCCGCTCCAGGCAGAGAGGGTATATCCCGGTATGATTGGGCTTGTGTACATTTTTCAATGTATTGAGGGGATGCTCAAGCCCTGGAAGGGGAGATCCCATGTGAAAATATCGGCGATGTTCGTCAGAAAATTGGAATCACACGAGAGAAACCAGCATGACCGTGGCTCGAGCTTTATTTCAACCCCAAAAGATCTAACCTTAAATGTCAGTCATCTCCCGCCCTCAGCCTAATCCCTAAGTTCTCTATTTAGCTACTGACCGAATATCAGCTAAATGCGCAATTTTGTTGGTCTTAGATCTTAAGGAACGTAGCTTATGAGCTTGACTTGCGACAAGTTGGCCTTTGCTTAATGATCCCTTGCTTATTCCTCTCCCTCGTGCCGCGCGAAGCGCGGGGCCGCAATCTTCAAGCGACAAGGTCGTGAGCGCGTGCGACGCAAGTCGTGAAATGAGAAACCAACAGGCCAGAAAAAAATAAATTATTGGCATTATTGGTAAGGATAGGAATGAATTATTGCCAGTCGATGTTGACAACAAAACGTTTACCTTATATCTTCCACTTCTTATGTATGTATACTGAGGTTTGGAACATGCACGACAATGATGATTATAACTCGTGGGAAAACTGAAATATAATTGAAATAACTCGTCTATATTTCTTAAATCAAAATTCTCCAAATGCAGCCCGTAGAAATAAACTTGGTCAGCTGCCTCTAAAAGGCATTACTATCATAAATTTTATTAAATTTTGGATACACTTGGAAACAAACCAGAAGACAGTATTGCAAAATAATATTAACAAATATCCAAGGACCTGGTTGATAAAAACAAGAAAATCATTATTATAAAAGTCACCGCACTCTGTAAGAAATCAAATCTAAATGCATTAAAACCTAACTGAAAATAACTACCTGTTATTGATTTCTCAAGTTCGATTAACTTTCAGCAAAGAAATAGCTCAACAAAACATATAAACAAGAAGTTATACTTAACACAATTTTCAAAACTGATTGTCACAAAGCTGGTTTTTTTAATACAATAAAGAATGTCGGGGAAAATAAGTTAGTTATATATTAATAATAAGTCGAATATAGTAAATGTACAAGCAATTAGTTAAATTATTACGTGATAGAGTGTGACATTTCACAGTTAATCATAACAGTTACAATTTCCTCAAATGTGATTGGTGCTGTAAACTGCTGTATTTTGCTCTAATTAGTCTGAAAATTGTAATCGGATAGTTGGCTGTAGGCGGACACCTGTAATCGGACAGTTGCATGAGCCAATCATATCACAACATCGATTACAATCACTATAGTAACCAATTCAAGAGACTGACTTTGTAAACTTGTGGAGGTTTAGGGTGCTTACTATTTATCAGAATAAACCGATTGGGACGAGTGTTGAGTAATGGTAAGAGTTTTTCCAAAATCATAAACCAACCGAACGAAATGGCGCTTACCATTTCGATTTCCGTAATTGTTTTCGGCTGATGAGAGACTGGAAACTAGAGAGTCTAGCAAATGGTATGGAAATTTCCGCCGTTCCGTTCCGAACAGAAAAGGAGGACTACCTCTGGAGGAACTCCACAATTTCCGAACGGATTTTCCGGAAAATTACTGTTCCATTTGACTTTCAACCGAAATTTAGGGTTTTTTTTGCTAAATGGTAATCAGCCTTAGGGTGCTTCTTACCATTTGGCCAGAAAATCCGGAAATTTTGGTTTGAAGTCAAATGGTAAGGTGATTTTTTGGAAATTCCATTCGGAAATTGTGGAGTACCTTCAGAGGTACTCCGCTTTCCTCCTTTGGGAACGGAACGGCGGAAATTTCCTTACCATTTGCAAAACTTTCCAGTTTCCAGTCTCTGATCAGCTGGTCTCTCATCGGCGCGGTGGCCTCATGGTTAGTGCGCTCGTCTCCGGATCGAGCAGTCCGGGTTCGAGCCCTGGCCGGGGACATTGTGTTGTGTTCTTGGGCAAGACACTTTACTCTCACAGTGCCTCTCTCAACCCAGGTGTATAAATGGGTACCGGCGAATTTAATGCTGGGGGGAAACCCTGCGATGGGGCTCTTAATTCGGGTAGAAGACACAGTACACCAAACAAAAGAACGCCGCTAAACAAACCTATTGTCTCCATTGTTTTCCGGGTTCTTTTGTCCTTTTGTCTTCTATTGTTGTACGTCAGCTGTGTCTTCTACACGAAGTAAGAGCCTGCGATGGACTAGCATCCCATCCAGGGGGAGTACAAATACTCTCAGTCGCTTCATGCTAAGGAAACCGGGATAAGCTCCGGCCTGATGGGCCACTTGGCTCGTATGCAGACTTTAGCTTTTACCTTTACCATCAGCCGAAAACAATTACAGGAAATCGAATTGCAAATGGTAAGCGCCATTTCGTTCGGTTGGTTTGGTGATTTTGGAAAAACCCTTACCATTATTCAAACGCTCGTCCCAATCAGTTTATTCTGTCAAATAGTAAGCACCCTTGCAAATGGTAAGGAAATTTCCACCGTTCCGTTCCGAACGGAAAAAGAGGAGTACCTCTGAAGGAACTCCACAATTTCAGAATAGAATTTCTGGAAAATTACGTTACCATTTGACTTCAAACCAAAATTTCCGGATTTTCTGGCCAAATGGTAAGCACCTCAAAACTTTCCAGTTTCCAATCTCTCATCAGCCGAAACAAATGACGAGAAATCAAATTGCAAATGGTAAGCACCATTTTGTTCGGTTGGTCTAATGATTTTGGAAAAACCCTTCCCATTATTCAACCGGTTTATTCTGACAAATGGTAAGCACCCTAATAAGTCTCCAGTAACCTGACTATCAGGCCTTTCTTAGCAAGAGGGTAGGGGTAGGGAGGAA